>JAANSN010003860.1:0-16951 GCA_036850665.1 Dicranocentrus wangi | reverse complement strand
TGTCGTAAGATATGAAAATGAATACTAGTCGACAAACGCCGATGTATTAGTTAGGCGATTTATTGTATAAGATTGCCGGGCACATTTGTGCCATAGAATAGCCTGTTCCGTCGGTTTTTGTGTCTAGCCTGCAAAGGGTTAAAAATCATTTTTGGGTTGCGATTTGGCAAGCGTGACATCGGGCGTAAAACAAAATTTGAGGACCAATAATGGAAAAACAGGTGAAGAAAAATATCAGAAATGTATTGACTTAATTACTACTACTGGTAATAATTCTGTCTAGGCTCTAAAAATCAACTTGTGTCCGGTGTCGAGAACAAGCGGGCCTTTTCAAATATTCGAGATGGCCCTGTGTTCGAAAAACCCCGTTGCCCTCAGAAGTGTATTTTAGAGAAGTTTCGTATGCTGGATTGGCCGTGAACTTTCCCAGCGAAATTGTAGTGAGATGAAAGAAGGTTGATGATAGTTATTAGCCGCAGTTATTAGCCGGTTGCCTTCCTCGTCGTCAATGCACCAATGCTGAAAGGGAAACGTGGGCCCGCATGGATCTTCGCCTGTGTTGCATGGTGAAATTACTGCTCGGTTTTGGAAAGGGATTTCGCAAGCGGTGCCTTCTTCGTCCTCCTCACAACCCCCGCCGTCGTCCTCACCCCCCGGAAAAGTGGATGCATTGGGATAGCTCTTGTTGATGTCCGCAAGTGCCAAAAAATGTTTAAGTTGGGTTGGTTTAGAATAATTCCATGAATTATGACCTGAGCATAATTGAGGGAAAAAGTACAAATGTAGTGACTACATGACGGAATATTTTGAAACGTGACACGAGACTTATCCTGCGATTATACCTTTCGATAAATCAGTTGATGCTACAAAAGCAACCAAAATAAATGAGGCGGAACGCATATTTTGGTAGTAATAATCGACGAATATATTTGTGATTAGCGCGTAGTGTTACCTGAAGATGAACTGATGCATCTTCGCTGGAGCTATTTATATTTAACGCGGCAGTCAATTTATTTGCATTGCCTGCTTCCATGTTTGGGAACGTGATGGTGTGTTATGTAACAAAAATGCCATCATTCGAAATATTGACAATATCATCGCGCGTGATGTGATGGGTTTCATCGGGAAATATAAATTTGACCTTTGCGTGGGGCAGTCGAATAAATTTTGCGGAGCACTCCTTCGCTATCTAATCAGGAAACATAACATATGTATGTCAGCCAGATTCGGGAAAGTTCGCATCAACAGCGGCGACGCTCTTGCTCCATCTCATTCAGCTCAGCATGACCACCAATTTCATTTGGAAAATAGGCCAATGCTGCAAAACCTATATAACCTTTCATAAACTTAGTGAAATCGGAGGAATTGGGTTATTCGAAAACAGCGGACTGAGTAGAATATTGAGAATAATTCACACACACGTCAATGTCAGTCTTCAGTCAGTGTCCACATTATTAAACATGATCTTGATCACAATCAATTGCTCTGCTAAAACTTTATTGATGTATTTGGACAGTCGTGTGGCCTTAATAAAAAGGACCTTGTCAGTCACTTGTCAGGCATGCGTATAACCATTACCTGGAATCAATATACACAAACACACACCTAACAGCTACCTAGTCCTTCCGCGTGCGTGTTTTCACAAAACTGGTAAAGCTGGAGCTGGAAGAGTTATGAAGTTTATGTAAATGTAAAGTGTGAAATAATATTATTTGTCAAGCAAATATACCATATATCCGTGAATTTTTCGCTGAAAGGTTACATGATGGATATCAACATCGACCAATAATGTGTTATGATTAGAGTATGACTCACTGATCAAACTCAAATACCTGAGCAAGGGCTGCAGGACATTCTTCATTCATCATTCTCCCAATCACTACGAGCAAACTGCATGAAATAATAATAATTAGGCAAAATATGTGGCAAAATAAAAACCACAGCAAAAGCTGGGTCGAGCACAAAAAATTGAGAAAAATTTGTATGGTAAATACTAAATAGGGAAGTGAATGAGGGACTGGAAGAGCGGATGCGACATAAATAAGTATAGCATTCGATCCGGTGCCAAAAAGAGCAAAAAATCGTGGACAGTGGGCTTTGGGCCATCTGTTTTACACAGCCCTATGTGCTCCTGCAAACCTAAACAGATAAAAAGAAACGGGAAATGTGCGAAATTGAGTGGCCACAAACTTATTTGTGGTCCGCCCAAGAAAATATATTAAATTGAGGGGTAAAATTGGGAAGAAGGAACATTAAACCATCTCTCGGCTTAGGGAAACAGCACGTTAAATCACCTTGAATCAAAACTACCAGGATCCGTTATGTTAAAAATTGATTCATACTCAGATTTAAAATTATCACTTAAATTGCTTTTGTCAGACACGCGACGTGAAGTGAACGAATACGTGGCAGCTTATCCGATCATCATACATCACGTAAATGTGTATAAAATCATCTTGCTTCTCATACCTAACATAATATCATTAATTTCTACCTGATAAGTAAACTTGCTTATCAATAAGTCCACACATACACGTCAGCAGATTAGATATTGTGCTTATGACCGAATACGAACTGAATAAAAAAACGAGTTCATCGTAAGTTTTTCGTGATATTATTATCATCTTTCAGTTAAAAGAGGGTCTGCCATTTTCCATTTCCTACTTACACTGCATTACTGAGCAATACAGAGTAAACTGAATTTGATTTATAATTTTAAAATTAATTTGATAGAGGTGAAGTATGGAAGACAAGGTGGTACTGGGGAGTAAAGGTAAGTTTGATTTGGAAACATATTTATTATCTTGGAAGGAATATTTATTATAACATTGAGGTTACAAATCAGTCAATTTCGCTTTTAAATTTAACAGGATGTGGGATTGAGTGTATAGTCACAGCGTTGGAGTCATCTGAGAGCGCAGAATATACGATGAGTAGTTGGAGGTGGGTAGCAAAGGCGATGAACGAGCCCCCTGCCAATATTTATAAAATTAGCTGGATGCTCGCCACACCCATCATAAATAACTCCTACTCCTATTCTGACGCATATCGAGAGATATTGACTGGTTGGATGACTAGAAGTGGCCCTGCGGCCACCGTCTACAATTTGGTTGACGTGTTTCGCCAGTGCAGCCTTAGAGACGCGGCTGGTAAATATCCAGTCCGTTGTCAAAAAAATCGGTGTCTGAAAATAATTTTGTGCGAGCCTCAACTCTCACTTTCAGATACAATTTGCCTTGCCACGGCAGAAGAAATTAAAGCTTTTGAAAATATTGAATTGATGATACAAACTGACAGGTTTTGCAACAAGGTCGGGCAAATCCGAGGATGGTAATTTAACTTTTTAGTAAATTTTTTTATACCACCATCATGTCTTATAGCCTGCAATACTTAGTTACTTTGAACAGGATTAGTCATTTCAGTGATCGACAAGGTGATCATAGCAGGTGACCTCAAGGGCAGAGTGACACTGATTGATGTGTCCTCTTTCAAAGTACTAAACCCACTGAACCTTCACACCACTACTGGGAAAATTTATTACACGTATCTCAGATTTAGAGGCAACACACTAGTTACAGCCGTGGGTGACCTGACCTTCGTGACATTTTTCTTTACAGATCACCGAACAAACTGCAAATACAAAACGTGTAAACATTGTTTTCTCATTCAGGTCGATAAATCGGTGTCCGTGTGGAATATGAGCGGCGGGCGGGCGGCGGATAGTATTGCACTTTGCAAAACCCTCACTGACACGAGCACAATCTTAGGACGCGAGGATATTGTTAGAGGTGTCGACATTGACGATAAATATATCGTCGTGGCTTGCTTGAACTGCATTAAGGTTTTTTAAAAGCCCTTCTACCTATATTGCTAACAACAAAGCATTGACCAAGACATTTCTTACTCAATACATTTCTGATGATGCGGTCCAACAATGAACAAACTGTTTAGGTGTGGGACATGAGATCACTCAAATTAGTGACAACTTTACGGAGTCTCGTACCATCCATTCTGTGCATGGGATATAACGATGGAAAAGTGGTTACAGGGGAAAAAGATGGAGTCATCCGGTACTTTTATTTTTCGTTGGAAATTGTTCAACAGAATGACAGACGAGTCGCAATTGTACTTTATATATAAAATGTAGAGTTTGGCACGTTGAGATTGGTTGTATCAAAACATTTGAAGGGCACAATGCGGAAATTCATAGCATTGCTTTGAAGGGTGAGCGAATCGTTACTGGGGATGTAATGGGGTAAAAATTGGTCAAACATTTATCTTTCTAATTGTTCATTTTTTTGGTCGCTACATTGCTGGTTCACAGTTCTACCTGCTCCTTACTTTATTTATTCATTTTTTTAGCGAAATAAAGATATGGGATACGAAGTCGGCGTTGGAGTCCAGCAGCAGTGCGTCGACTGGTTCCCTCCTCAAAACTATACGTGTAAATAACAAATTCAGGGAGGAAGAGTGTGAATTTGAGAATTTTTGTTGTTGATGGTAGGTAATCTTTTGGCTAAATACTTTTATACTATTTTCCAAAGACACACATCCCATGTGCTGGCGCTTCAAACGGACGAGCTTGGAACCGAAATTGTCAGCGGTTCAAGAGACAAGAAAATCCTGATTTGGAAATTCGAACTAGCAACACTAGCAAGGCTGCTGCCGAAATGGAGTATTGCGGTGCAATAGGAATAATAATAGGCACAGACATATTATTTAATCGTGCAGTAACTGCGAAATGCAGTACTCTCACTTTTGTAAGAAAAGGTATTCAATAAGCAAACTACGTCGCTCTTAGCACATACGTAACTTCCGATTTTGATTTTAATTACAAAAAAACTATTAATAAATCCTGTAAATTGTTTATCGATCATCTACGTAACAAGAATAACTACCTAGAACTACTCATAAGTATTTTATTCGAACCAAGTTGACTAATTGTAAGACTACAGTTGTTACTAATTTCGAAAGTCATAATTAGTAATGTTAGTGCCTCAGTGTAATACACAACCATCAGAAAAAAATAATACAAACACAAAAATACAACTATTGGAATAAAATAGCTGCAAAATCTAGAGATGTTTGATAGTTTCCGATAGTTCACGCAAAAATGTTGAGAAATGATGTAGCTTTGTCGAACAAGAAAGATTGCACTTTGAGAGAAATCAAGAACATTTCATTGAACGTGACGGACGTGGTCCGACTTTTAGTAAATAACGTAATTACCGGCCATTTTAGCATCAAACTTATTTATTTTGTAAATGGTGCCACTATAGATAATTTATGTTTCAATGCCAATCAACTAATCCCGTTGAGCCCCATTTGGGGAGATCACAGGAGATTCTTAACAAGCAGGCCACGAAATTATTCGAGGCAAAATTGAGAATCATCTGGGGAAAAAATGTTAATGAAAGCGTGCCAAATCAATTTCTGCACATCTTTGCAATTCGAAAATATAAATTCGAAACCACAGACTAGCTTTTCGACTCCGCATGAGCCAACAAAGCTTCCCTCTAGGCATAGATGAGTTTTGCACATTTATTCTAGCAAAATTGAATATATTTCACTAAAAATATGACTGTTTGCGGAAATAACTCACTTTGTCAAAATGTGCATGATGCTCTGTCACGATGATAAGATAAGGAGTTCCCAGTGTATTCATAGTTTTAGCATTTATACGGCTGTATATCTTTTTAATGTTTTTTCAAATATTTATTACCTTACAAAATTGCAATAGTTTTCGGAAGTCGAACCAATTAATTTATAGGAATCCGGCCAGCCACTAGCCCACAAAAAGGTCTAGATTTCCTAAATTAGGAGCATAAGGTACTCTTGCCCTAAAGTCTTGTACCCTGCAGCATATTATATATCCCCTCTCATAACTAAGTTTCCAATTTGGGTCTACCCAAGGCAATAAATGACAAACGTCAGCGCAAAGTGTTCTGTCATCATCCGTTACCAACTGCTCGAAAGGTACGTTAATTGCAACCATTGCCACAGCGGTTCTCTTCGCAGGATTGTGTATGACCTTCCAAGTGAACCTATTTTTCAAAAAAAACATACTTTCTAGATTAAAGTTAAACATGGGAAATATAGTTTTTTATAGCCATTTGTGAACTCGATCTTACCGAGGAACAGGAATATGCTCCCTCGTGAGGACTTGTCCTCGTCGTCCAATCCATATTGGAATCATTGTACCGTCATTGAGTGGTAAGTTGAGCTGACCGTAACTTCCAGAATATATGTCATATTCAGCCCCTCCATCAGCTGCCAGATTTCTTATCCGGCCCTCCATGATCTTCCAATTCCCATTATTTATTGACTGCCACTGAGGAGAGGCGTTGATGTAGTACCAAGTGTCACTTTTTTGGAGTGCGGACCCTCCGTCGGCCGATGCCATATGGTGGCCTCTAGCAAAATATAACTGCCTGCCTGGTTGAATATATTCACCTGCTAGAGCCTCAGAATTCAACAACTGTGCCACGGCGTCAAAGGATTCGGCCATACCATAACACGTTGTTGCTGTTATATCCATATAGAAATCCGCTACAGTTCGAAAGGGGGGACAAGGATTTAAGCGTTCGCCAGGTAAGTCTGCTCCTATTATTCTGTGAAACACAAACTTTACAGCTCTAGTTTGGAAGTCCAGACATGACACCATGTGCTGAAAGTTGTTGTTGTTGTCGTTAATGCACCATTGCGCAAACGGGGCCGGGCATACTATCTCTGGTCGAAAACATGGCCCAATTACAGCTTTACTGTCGAAAGGGATTTCGCATGCTGTGCATTCTTCTTCGTCCTCGCAACCGCCGCCGTCCTCCGCATCCCCCTTTAAAGCTGAACCATTCGAATATCTATGGCCAGATTTAGAATGAGCCAACTGCTTGAGGTGGGTGGGTTTAGGATCCCACGAATTATCACCTAGTAACAATTTCAAGTAATTAAAATTACAGAATGATTTGTTTTAAAATGAAAAATCTGAGCCTTTGATTATACCTTCTGAGATGCCGGCCGCTGCGAAAGCAAGCAAAATCAATAATTCTGAACGCATGATTCTCGGTAATAAGTATTTGATAAATGTAATTATTATTGTTTGGTCGTCTCCTGAAACTGAATTTATGTACGTTTTTTTGGAGCTATTTATATATATAGGTAACACGGCATTCATATTTGCATTTCCTGGTCGAATACTTGGAAATAATTTTTGTAATGGTGATAGTTGTCAAACACTCAAGTATTATTATTATGTTATCAGAGTGGTGGTAACAGGAAAAAGTAAAGGCTTGAGGTTAAGCCGCTCAAGGTAATTTGATGTTGACGCAATGTCGTCCGACAATCTAATCAGGAAACGTAAGTCTGAACACCATTGGCGGACAAATAAAATCTGTAATTAGATTAGTGATGTGCCATGCACCTGCATAACATCCTAACAGCGAAAAGGGAAGCTGTAATGCCGTATTTCCAACAATATAGTGAACTTTCCAACCTAGCTCACTTGCCACCAACAGAGCTGGCGCAACGATGCATGAGGATACGTCTGTACGTTTACAATATAATACAATACAATAACAAGTTCAGCCAAGTGACGTGCTGGACTATGGAGGGGGCGTGAACTTGAGTAATAATTTCTGGATTACCATGTAAACCAAGGTAATATTGTCCATTATACACAACTGTTTAGATTTTTTGCACGTACATGGCCTGGCTCATTGGATTATCAAAGAGGATCATAATATGTTCATGCATTACCTACATCAATCAGAATACGCATACGTATTGAGTTATGAGAATTCAATAATTTGTCGTTTTGACATTTTTTCAGTCTTGCTGACCTTCGACCAATTTGACTCAAATTAAACATTAAATCAACATGGTTTGTCCTTAGTAGCGGTGGCCGATGAATATGAATGTCAAGTTTGGCGTTAATCGGATGAAACATTTGGGAGTTATATAGATAGATACACGGGACAGACATTTTACAACTCGCAACGTTTATGCCTTGTTTTTATTGATGTACCATGTGCACATGGCACATAATAATGTCCCTATTTGTTCCGACGTTTTGAGGCTGGAGGCGTTTTTGTGGTATTAGGTAGGTTATATATTATATAGTTTTTGTGAACCATGAAATGAAATGTATTTTTATTTACGTCGGAAAATATGCGTTTGAGTTTAGTACGGATAAAGTACGGTTGTAAGGATAAAACAGTATAGATAAAAGGATGCTTACATGTGAGTGTCCAAACATTACGCCGTACTCACAAATAAGCTTTTTTATTCTTTTATCTGATAGTGTTTTTAGCCTTTGCAAAACAACCTCGTCACTTGGCACGCAACCATTTCCTGAATATACGTAAGAGTATACGCAAATTGTAATTATTCGCCTGTTTAAACTGTTTGTTTACACAATATCCCGATCGTTCCGAGTGCCGACTTTTTCAAAGGAAACCAACAAGGAAGCTCAGCTTTTTCATTCAAATTCATCGCCTTGTAGTTTGCGGTGGGAACGTCTATATTTCCGTGATACGTGACCGTGACGGTTAAGTTGAGTGCAGACATAAGTGTAACACAACATCAACATGATTTATCAAAGTTGAGTAACTACTAACTACTTGCACAAAACATAATTTCTTAGCAATATATGTTTGGAAGTTTAACGCAAAATGTTATTTAACTGTATTTATATATGACACCATAAGGCACTCAAACTCAAATGATTTCAAAGCCTTGCATTGTTTCAAATATATTTTGGCTGAGACTTTGCTCGGCTCACCACCAAAATAAGTGCAATGAACAAGGAGACTTATATTATTATTATGGCTAGTTATACTTTTACCGGGTGTGTATATGTTGTAAAATATTATATCTCACAATTGTTCACACTGCATGCATGGTTCATGGATATTCGTTAAAGATGGAACAATATTTCAAAGTCGAAATGGTTTCGAGCTTATGAAAATTACCAGAGCCACCAACTGCGTACTAAAAATAAGGATATACATCCGGGTCAAACAGTCAAAGCCAGTCACTCACGCACATGACATTTACCAAAATTGTTTTAAAAATCCAAATAATAAGCTTTATGAGCAACTAAAATATCCTTGATCCCACCCCAGGCGCTTGTTACTACGAATACAGGTTAAAAGAGAAAACAGTTTACATTTCGGCTACAATTTCTAGTATCCCACACATGGCTGGCCATATGTGGGTCTCCATAAAACTCCATAAAATTGGGTCTTTTTATTGTTTTTAGGTGCATTGCGGTGATGTACATCCCCGCATTTCAACACTTTGCTCCAAAAGGAAAAGTTGGTTTAAATCACTGCCCCAATGAACCTCCCAAGGCTTATCCCTTCACTCATGTAATTGTAAATAAATAATATTTGAAATTCAAATTCAGCACCCCCAATTCAATCATGTCACGATACAATCCAACATAATATAATAATACGTAGTACAGGCTTGCCGATTCAACTGCATATTATACGATAAATGCGAGGAAGTTAATTTGAGCGTACAAGTTTGTGAAATTAGGCAGCAGACGTGTATGCTGCTCAAATTGGTTTCCAGCGAGTGAGAAGCTGTGCATGAGCATAATAAAAATATTTGCATTGAGTTGGTTGTGATTTTTGTGAAAAATTATTTGGAATACTGATTTATACGATACGATTATTATAGGTGTATGATTAATAAAGGTGATTACAGTTGTAATTTTAAAAATATGTTTAAAAATGGAAATTGTACTAATTCATTGGATTATATAAAAATTCAATTGATGAACTGAGCAATAAATTATAATAAAAACGGGTTTTGAGCCCTACTCGTTGGCAAATACTCGGATCCGCAATGGAACGCCAGCCAACGCCATAACTACACAGTCTGTTTTGGTTGTATCGCAGTTTCCAGAACCATCCGTGGAGGGGCATGTTGTCCCTGTTTTACAGCAGTGGCAATATCCATATTTGGCATTTGCGTCGCTGCCCATGCAACATCCCACGCCATATGGTGCACCGGCTCGGACGGGTAGAATGGATTTCATTGTGAGACATCCATTTTGACACTTTTCCGTTGCGGTAGCGTAAGAAATAGCTGCCCCGCTCACCCGGTCAGTGTCACGGCACTGGAACTGTAAAATAAAATAGTTAGTTTTTCCTTAATTTTAGAAATTCCCTTTAAATAGTTTGAAAGGAAGGGGATTTTTGTTTGTAGAGCTGTGCCCGTAGGGCTACTTACTTTTGTTGAGAGTGCAACTAGAGAAACGGACGTAACTCCAGGAAGTGTAACACGCTCCGCTCCTACTACGGCCAGATCAGAGGCCTCCAATTCCAATGGTTGGAAAGTGGCAAGGAGAAGGAGAGCTGCAAGAAGAAGGAAGAACCTGCTGCTGGGCCGCGCCATTTCAGAGTTGGTCAGGAGTTCAGTCAGGGAAGGTTGTTGGGTTTGGTGTGATGCTCAAGTTGTGCTCCTCCAGGCCTTAAATACCAGGTTCCAACAAAGTACCTCAGACCACATGGCTGAGCTCTGGTCGGACTGTCAGGCCTGGGCGGGCTTGGTTGGAGAGGGAAGACAAGAGACGTGGCTTTTACTGAGGAGACGGAGGAATTAGGGTTCAAAATAGGAAATCGGCTTATGTACTCCAGCCGGCTCCGCAAACCACGTTTCGCCTGCACACGCTAATACACGTACAAAAAAGAAAATTCTCCTATTTTTCAGTTTCATTTCTAACCAAGCTTTTCATTTTGTTGAGCATGCAGCCAGTTTAGTTTGATCATGCTTATCCCGAGACGGAGACGCTCCTCTAATTACAGTAAAAATGTTCTGAATTGTTAAAAATATTCTGAAATCCTTAAGCGGATTATGGATTAAGCGGGACAATAATGAAGGGATGCGGTTCAAAATTTGAATATTTTAGTAGCCTTAAGTCCCTTTTAAAAGGAAGGAATTTGACTCACATTGCAAGGGTGTGTGTTCAAAGAGCGAGTTTAGCTGTTGAGGGAAAAGGCTTTTGAAACGGGAGGCGGCGGGTTCCCCTCGAGGAAAATTCCCCTTCAGGGTCGAATTCCCCTCACGGCAAATTCTCCTTCCTTGCGGAAAAATATTCAGCAAACACTATTATTTACTCATTCACAATTATGTACATTTTGTACAAACGTCTTTTTTATTTAAATCCTTTTTTATTAAAGTTTTGTCATGAAAGTCTCACATCTTAATCTTAAAGATATTTTCGGTGTCGGATCAATATATTTTCTGTTTTGAAAATGTTTTAAATATTTTGGAATTTTAAAATCATACATGGGTAAAACATCAGACGAAATAAAACTCTAAACCAAATATATACAATGTCAGACAAATTAAGATAATAAATGTTTCATGTCAAATTGTTAAAACCATATTAAGCTAAACATAGAAGACAAATTAAAAACAACCAGGTTGATCAGTAAAATTCCCCCGATTTTGGTACACAGCTCCCCGAGTTTCCAGGGAAAGTTCAGCATGGGTTTAAGATCTGGTTTAAGATTCCCATAGACTTTTCCGCTGGAGTTGTGCAAAAGGTGCTGTTCCCCGGAAAAAATTTCCATGAGGAAAATGGAGCTCGTATTTGAAAATCATATAAGTAAAAGTAATACAACGTACAGTACATTGAATCGAGAATCTGTACAAAATGTACATAATTATGAATGAGTAAATAGTGTTTGCTGAATATTTTTCCGCAAGGGGAATTTGCAGTGAAGGGCATTTGCCGTGAGGGGAATTTGCAGTGAGGGGCATTTGCCGTGAGGGGAATTCGACCCTGAAGGGGAATTTTCCCCGAGGGGAACCCGTCTAGCCCTTTGAAACAAGTTTGGGACTTTTATTGTTTTAAGCTGGATCGACGACTGGACCGACGAGTGCACCATTATTGTGTCCTCACCGAAGGCATGTAGGAGGTATTTCATGTGCTGCGGAGCTACAACACTCAATTTGGATGCATACAATGATAATTAATATAAAGGGATCTTAATGAACAAGTTGGGGTTCTGTCCGAATTCCGCATGCCTACCCGACGGCTGCACTATTTGTAGACATTTAAAAAACCATTCTAAAACTAGCATTATACCCTGGTTGTTTGAGGGCTCTGGCTCTTCATTCCGTTCCCATAATATCCACCCACCTCTCGTTCTATTACTCATATTCAGCAGACATTGGTTTTACTAGTGACACCTCACCAACTGATTCCGTGTATCCGTAGGCCTAGACCTAGACGGAAGAACCTACACCACCTCAAGCTGCAGAGAACACAAATCCACCGAACGAAGCAAGACCACAGCGTAGCAAGCAGCCCATACAGTGAAGGGGATACAATTCCCGGCCGCAAAACAAGTAGCTCTGTCGACCATGTATCTTCAGAAATAGAAAAGGGAGGAAAATGTGGTGTATTTGAATATATTGAAAATAGGCAAATGACGATTAATGAGTTAAGTTTGATAAATGTAATGATTGACATTTGAGACGTTGTGCGAGACAGTCTCCATGAACTGTCTCGCTGCCTGATAAGAATAATATGTATAAATGATTGGGAACAGGATGAAAGCTACCATAAAAGTATGAAGCTATCATGCATCCGGGATTACTTGAATTCTAGACTTTGTAGATACCATTACCTTTTCTCTTCTAGATAAAATAAAACTTAGACAAAGAACATCACGTTACCTTTTCGAGTTCACCTCTCACATTATTTTAGTAAAATACACAACAAAATTGTTTCGCCATTTAAATGATAGGGCGTCTTTCCACCAAATCGGGGTAAAACAAAAACTTTTATTAAAGGACCCTAGAATAGAGCCATTAACTTCTCGGCCCCCATTCCCATAACGATCCGTGTAATTGTGCATATAATTTGCATACCTCAATTCGGCCCCCTTTACAATTACCGGTGGTACTGTAGTGTCCAGTCACATTCCATGTCGCATTCCATTCGTCTGTCTGTGTGTCAATGCTTTCTGTCGATTTTAAAGTCTGTATCAATGAGTTCGTCAGTGTCTGTCTGTTCATATGTCCGTCTGTATGTTTGTACGCATGTCCGTCTGTGTGTCTGTTTGTTCATATGTTCGTCTGTGTCTGTCTGTTCATATGTCCGTCTGTGTCTGTCTGTTCATATGTCCGTCTGTATGTTTGTACGCATGTCCGTCTGTGTGTCTGGCTGTTCATTTGTCCGTCTGTATGTTTGTACGCATGTCCGTCTGTGTGTCTCTACGTATGTCTGTCGGCATGTCTGTACATACGTCTAAATGTCCGTACGTATGCGCGTCCGCATCTCTGTACGTATGTTCGTCAGTATGACTGTTTTTCTGTTCGTTCGTGTCCATTAGATTGCACTAAACTTCATTGTGATGCGAGTTGATTTTGATCCAAGTGCGAATCAAACAATTTTATAATTTATGAAATGCAGTTATATAATACTGACTTAAACAAACCCGCAAATACAAACCATTAATATAAAGTACAGCAAATACTACAAGGAATTTGCTGCAAGCCGAACGTACCAAGAAAATGTGAACAACTAAACAAACAACTAAAAGTACAGATAACAAAATAGTAAAAAATTATGAATACGTATGATAACAACAAAAGTACTAAAAGCAAACACACAAGTACCCAAAACAAATACAAAAGTACCAAAAATAACCACAGAAGTACCAAAAATAACCACAGAAGTACCAAAAATAACCACAGAAGTACAAAAACCATTGCAAAAGCACAGAACACAAACGGAATGACAGTAAATTAACAAAGTACAGCAAATTAATGCTAATTTTTTGATCCAAGTGCGAATCAAACAATTTTATAATTTATGAAATGCAGTTATATAATACTGACTTAAACAAACCCGCAAATACAAACCATTAATATAAAGTACAGCAAATACTACAAGGAAGTTTGCTGCAAGCCGAACGTACCAAGAAAATGTGAACAACTAAACAAACAACTAAAAGTACATATAACAAAAAATTATGAATACGTATGATAACAACAAAAGTACTAAAAGCAAACACAAGTACCCAAAACAAATACAAAAGTACCAAAAATAACCACAGAAGTACAAAAACCATTGTAAAAGCACAGAACACAAACGGAATGACAGTAAACTAACAAAGTACAGCAAATTAATGCTAATTGATAAGAAAGAACCAATAGAGAATCCATTGATTATCAAATAAAAAATTGATTTCCTTGTCGTTTCACGGCGGATTTGGTCGTCGTCCGAACCCGTCGCTTCATCCCATCATCTATTTTTTATTTTCGTCGTTTCCTCCAACCTAATTTACAGCTACACTGGTCATTCAACAAAAAAACCAAAATGGTAACCAAGAACTCCCATAGCAACTAAAAATATTCAGAGTAATAAATCCAAAGTGCACCATACACCCAAAGTGAACCTAGTAGAACAACCAAAAGTAAAACAACACTTACGATACACTCAAGAAAACCCTACCATACAATATTACACAGTAGAAAGGTGCAGCAGAACACCCCTGTAGTGTAGTACAAAGTTAATACACCTCTGTAGTACACAGTAGAACACCCCTATAGTACACAGTAGAAAATCACAATCATTCATACCCAGTAAAACACCGACAATGTACATACTAGAATGCCACAATATTACACTGTAAAGCACCTTAAACAACGCAAATCGACCCATGGTTACGCGCTTTATAGATTGTATGGATAACGCAGGGAAAAGACTATCACTATAGATACTTTCGAAACCTATCACATGCTTCAGTTTTGAAATTATACGGTGTAAACCTCATCACTTTTCAAGGTTACCTATATGCTCGGTTATAGTACCCGATTAGAAGGGGGAAGCCCCAACAATGGAACTTCTTCCAATGAATAAGATATACATATAACATCTCTATGAAGCACGCCATGAACAAAATGACTATGGCTTACACCCTTTGACGCTATTGACATGAATGAGCATACATGACAGACATGAGAAAATGCAAATGAGTAAAAAATTTTGACTATTGCTGCAACTCTAATAGCGTTTGGTTAGGAAACGGTATGACGACTTTGTATTCTTGGAAATAACTCAAAAACTATCAACAAATCATTCAATTGATTATTATTATTAGACTCACTAGAAGATTTGAAGAAGAGTGTTATACTGCTGATTGAAGCTTTGATTTGAGAGCTCTATGCTCTATATTGTAAGATCTCGTACATGCTCAAACGGGTAAATTAGGCTTGGCTTACTGGCACATAAAATATGATACTACGGTAAGTGATGCCAGACTGCAAAATATAATTGGATACCCGTTCCGGGTACCGAGAAAAGAAGTTGTTTATTCTTCAGTATCTAGTCTTTTCCCTGCATTATCCATACAATCTATAAAGCGTGTAACCATGGGTCGATTTGCGTTGAACTTAAAGGTCTGAATTCATTTTTAGGTTTTCACTATAAAATTCAGAATTATTTAAAACTGGCAAATTAATTCAAACTAGTAATTCACTAAAGTCATCAAGTAATTTAAGCTCTGCACTACACCGAAATTCTCAATTATGTAAAACTTACAATTAGAGAATTCATTCGCAATCTCCCAAATAATTTAAAACGTAGGCTGCTGAAATTCTCATTTTTCAAAATTCAGACTGCGATGAAATTCATTGATTCATCATTCTAAAACTTNTCATTTTTCAAAATTCAGACTGCGATGAAATTCATTGATTCATCATTCTAAAACTTTTAATTGTTCGAAAAGGCTAAAATTCTGAATTTTATTTCCAATTTCTACAATTTAGTATAAAATTCTTTATTTACTTTTAAAGACAATTTAACAATTTTGCTACGGAGCACAACTCCACTTTGAAATACATAGTAATATGGTTTGGTTTAACAGTATAACTGTCTGGCAAACTAGCTGGTTGTAAGAAAGCTTTAACTTTTACGTAATCTAATTCCTCATAAATTCCATTTCTGAAAAGATTTGGCAGTGTATTTATGGCAGTTATCTATTGCAATCAAAATTGATAATTCAAAATAAACTCGACACTTTCTCGTATAATTTCAATTGAAGGTATAATAATATTTATCAACACCAAACTGCTGGTGTTGGCTGAAAAATACAACATATTACTAATTTCACTTGAAAAATCCAATTTTCGACAGAAATTGTTGATTTTACTTGAAAAATTCAATTTACAACAAAATTTACTAATTTCAATTGAAAAATCCTATTTTCGACACAAATTGCTAATTTTACTTGAAAAATTCAATTTACAACAAAAATTGCTAATGTTACTTGGAAGGTTCAATTTATAACAAAAATTACTAATTTTTAATTGAAAAATTCCATTTATAACAAAAATTACTAATTTTAATTGAAAAATTCCATTTATAACAAAAATTACTAATTTTAATTGAAAAATTCCATTTATAACAAAAATTACTAATTTCGTTTGAAAAAACTAATTTTTGACACAAATTGCTAATGTTGCTTCGAAAATTCTATTTATAACAAATACTATTAATATGACTTCAAAAAATGTCAGAAATTCTATTTTTAACCCTAATTACTAGTTCTAAAAAATTTAATTTGTAACAAAAATGGATTTTATTTGTTATATTGTTATATTGGTAATTTTACTCCAAATGTGATATAAATGAGATTACCGTGTCATTATTTTCTAGTCAGTTAGCTGCAAAGTGATCAATACTACGAAAAATAACACGAAGGAACAAGCTGCGCGCTGCGTTGCGACTTGCGGACAAGCGTTGATTGGGCGACTGGGCAGTGCCTACTAATAAAAAAAGTTTCGCTACATATGTATATTCGTTGCAAGTTTAATCCTGCTTCATGCTTGTTAGTTTATTGTAGGGTGTAAATGCATAGTGCATTTACCATAGTAAACGTATAGTGTATTTTCCGTAGTTAGGAGCATAGCAGTGGCAGTTAAAGAC
>JAANSN010003859.1:0-16953 GCA_036850665.1 Dicranocentrus wangi | reverse complement strand
AGATTCATCATTTTACACTTTTGCATTGCTTGCAGATATCAGATAAAATGGGTTAATCTCGGGTAGGATTTAAGAAAAGAAAGGCGCAAAAATGGTAATTTTCACGGAAAGTTTTGTATTTGAGCCTAAAAATCTATATAGTTGAAAGGGATTATTATTATATTGCCTTACTGAAAGTGTTCAATATGTCTGACAAGGAAAATAAAACTCTTCCCGTGGCTTTGCTTGTCGTTGGGATAATATGTATCATGGTGAGCACCTACAATTATTACACACATTTTTTGTGTGTATATATTTTTGGGGGGTGGTGGGTTGCGAGTTGTGATGATGATTGTGTGAGTGGTGATGAATTGGTGAACTCAATCGTAAATATTTTTGGGATATATATGTGCTAAATAAAAATATGCAGACTCGCAGAGTAGTAATGTTATTATTGGCCAAATTTATCCTTTCAGATTATGTCCTGTTGCTTTGTGTGGCTGGTGGTGCGCTGTGAACGGTGGAGACGCAGAAGGAAGTATCGACCAAAATCTGCAAACAGTGAGTTTAATAAATATCGATAAGTTTCTTTGTATATTCCAATGTTGTCAATTTGGATTTTTTTTTCTCGTGTGATACTGAGTATTAAGCAAACAATAAGTCGGTATTCTGGGTAAACCTGTGTCAGTCACATCAAAAGAGACCACATCAGCAGCTTTCGCGTTAATACCACCGGAAAATGTTTCTCACGCGGCAAATTTTTATCATGATGTGATGATATCATTGATCACACGCAAAATCATAGTGATAGTGCTAATCTCTAGTTTGCTACATTTGATATGATACGTAATGACATATCGCATTGTTTACCATTTCCAGGATACAAGATAAACGCGTCGCACATTGCAAACGGGGAAGAACTCAAAGATCTGGCGCCCCGCAACCTCAAGCCGAGTGTTAACCTCATCCACTATTCCAGCCGGCATAGCGTGACCTCACAAAGCATCCCTTCCCTCCTATCCGCTGACTCAATGGATGACTCCATCGCGTCTGAACCTCTCTACCGGAGCTACGGCGAGGACCAACCTGATGACTCAGACTATCTACCCGGACGAGACTTGTCCATTGCAAGGATTCTCGGAAGCTTCCCGGAACTCCCCTTTTATCCTCCCTCCGCCTCCAACAGCGTGGAAAATGTTGGTGATGCAAAACATGACAATACTAGACCGGCTCCTCCCCCTGCCATTCCTATTGCCCGACCACGGTTCAGTGTCACCCCGGCTGGGGGCGGCGGTGGCTCCACCAAACCCAAGGAGTACAGCATCAACAGCTCTCTCTACACAGACTGCAACTTAACGCGATCGGTTAGTAGGATAAGCGAGGAGAGCATTAGCAAGCAGGGGGACACCGGGTCCACGAAATCCGCCAGTTCCGCGGAAGATCTGAAGGTAGAGCTCCCGGGTGGAATGCTTAAAATCAAGGACATCTCGAGCAACTTTGAGTTCACAAGGGTTCGGCGTCCGAAAAAGGGGAACGCGACGACGACTAGTAGTTCACTTAACGCAACCTCTGCGTCTGAGGACAAAGTTCCCTTTGAAACGGAAGTTTAAAAACCCTGAGACAATTTAATATATATCCTTTTTGTTCAATTTCATTTTTAACTAGACCTAACTAGACCATTTAAGCCGCCCAACGTTAATTATGCAATTTTAGTGCTATCAAAACCAGTCACAGTGAAAACAAACTACTGCTTTATTCCTATGCTTTAACATACTGATAGAGAGAAAACCGATGAATGCATGTTACGTTTATGTGCAATTTAATACTGAAACACGCTTTATATGCCCAAACAAACCCCATTATGCTTTAATATAAAATATTTTTTTACATTAATTCAGTGAAATAGGAAGGACGGAGGGATGAGAGAAGGATTTTGTTTTCAATAATATCATTTTTACTTTTCAGTGTATTTATTTAATATATTGTTGTTCCTTACTTACGTAGGTAGACTAGTATTTTATATTACATTTTGTGACAAATAATAGATGTAGCGCAAATTTGATCTGTCTGGCATGCGATGATGAAATGCTAATATTTCCTGTTCATTTTGTTGTTGTTGATACAGATGAGTTTATAGAATGTGATGATGATGTTAATGTTGAGCGTAGTCCCACATTCAATAATTTTTTTTTTTTNTGTTAATGTTGAGCGTAGTCCCACATTCAATAATTTTTTTTTTGCAAACAGCCTAGTTTTATATATGTTACATATAGCTTCATATTATACACTCTCATTCCAATAATATATATCTCCTTGCTTCATTTCTATTTTACAAGCCAGTATTGTTCAGTAAATGCATTCTCCCGTGTCCATACATGGAGTTGGGTCTGGTAGGTAGCTAAATAAATGTAACGGTAATCACCACTACACAAGTTTTACAGGGTGCAGAAGATGAGATTATAGGTAATAGCCTCTGCCTCTCTGACACTCATTTGTTGTCAAAATGTCAGTCTCAAATGAGTAATGGTAAATAAAGCTATCAAAAACCTAGTGCTGCCATTGATTATACATTATATTTGGATTGAGTTGTTTGTCGTCTGACTTACTTTTCTCTGTCGGTGAGTCATAAACAGTCATCTACTCCCAATCCCAATCATTATCCAAAAAAAAGTTCCTGCATGGACTTTACATTTTTAGTATATATGCTGGTGGATATTGTGTATCGGACGTTTTTGAGGACATCGCTGCCTCTCTGTGACACATTTTAACGTTCTAGTAAAAAAAAATGGGTGGACGGGTGGTAACAAAGGGTGAGATAGCAATTCTACTAGGCTTCTACTTCTATTTTAGTACGCTGGCTAAAGCCACGGCAAATTCATTAACATTCTCTCATTCCATTTCCCATTCGTCATCGTATAGGAATTTTTGTGAGATGAGCATGTTACCCGAGCATTAGCTCTTTTAACGACCCGATAGATTTTAAATTTTAAGTCAGACAACCAACCTCCATTATATTTTTCCCATCCCATTGGATTCAGGGACAGGATGGGTTATTGCATGTCAAACAAATCAAAAGCCGTATATCATCCGTCCCTCACAAACGCGAAACATCAAGACAGGGAAATATTGTTTGGCAGTTTTACTGTTTACTGCAGAAGAAAACAGGACACTTTATTGCAGTTTCTTTTATGACTTTTAGAGCCCAAAATCCAAAACGTTTCGTGTAAAACCACTCCAATTTCTCTCTCTCTCTCATGTTTCCTCTGAAAACTCTTTACGCTTTTTATTTATTGCTCAACAGTTAAATCATGTCAAATCCCCGAGCAGAACATAACAACCTACAAAAGTAAGTTTAACACCAACCAAACTCCCACGAGAGGTGAAGCGATAGGTGAAGGTGGATCCTCATCATCATCCCACTCTCCCTAAAAACGCTAGACTTTTTTAGCTCACATGTTATTACCACGTTATGTGAAATGCGAATCTCAAGATTTCAAACAATTTTGTTTTGCTAGTTGTTTTCAAGACGGTAATCATTTTTATGCGTGTCATTCTCTATATATTTCTCCATCCTGTGGGGAAAATTTATATCTTATTCTATCGCTATCGCTCACACAGCAGCTCAAAAAACCTACACGGAAATCTTCACTTCATCTTCTTCGACTAACAAAAGTAGAAGCAATATGTTATGTTATGTCACGAACAAAAACTGACATGCATAATGCATATGTCTATCTAGCATCTAGCCTTGCACGCAGCTGTCCATTGCATTATGGGTCGGAGGACTAGCAAGGAAAAGTGGCTATTCTTAAAAGACAGAAAAATAGCCACTATTGTTACCATCTTGAACAAAGAGCAGATGTTTCAAGTGAAGTTGGTAAAACAATCGGTAAGTTCAAATAAACATGCGGATATACGTACGTGGTGGTGGTTTGGGAAGAAGAATATATAATAAGCTTTTAAGACGGCGACAATAATATTCTTTCAATAATCTCCTTCAAATAAATCCCAACGAGCAGTTTTGTCACACATTACTTATGCACTTCATCACCACGTTTTCGCAGGTAGGAGGTAGGTAGGTACACATCAAAGAGGAATCTGAGACGTTATCACCTTCGTTCTCCGTTGTGTAAACTTCCCTTATCTTGTGCTTGGGCTGCTGCTGATGCATATTCATAACCGTGCCATGGAATACAACGAATATTCTTGGAATTCTTTGTGGATCCTAGCTCGTCTTGTCCCTTACCAAAATATGCCTATTATACATGCGTTCTAAATACGTTACAAACAAATAAAAGGAAGAACCATCATGGCCCGTTCTTGTTAGCAATACTATAGTTGAGTTGTTGAGAGCCTCCTGCTTCTCTTCTCCTATGCCCATTAAGACGGGTGGTGTGGTGGTGGATCGGCGGTGGTGGCAAGCACATGATTTGTCTTGCTCGCACATGCATCAGTCAGATTTTTATTCTATTACAACGGAGGCAAGAGGTGCAGGTTGTTGAACACTAGCTAATATAGACTGTTCCTATTCTGAATTCTGTAACTTACTACGACGTACGTTATGTCGTTGACGCACAGGCAGGAGGTGGTAAGGTTGTAAGGTTAGGCGTTCTAGCTGTAAGCAGTATAAATGCTAATGAGTAATAATAGTTTTTTTCTTCTCTCTCTCTCGCTCTCTTGTAATATGAATTCAGCGTAATTTTTCATTTGGGAACGCGATTATACCTCCTAACAGGTATAACCACATTACGTATTAATTCGACAATGTACTTTGCTAAGTATTTTTTTAATGGAAAGAGTATGGATGGATGGATGGATGGATGAGGTGATTGACGATCTGTGATATCTACTCTGCATTATTATCATCAGCCCATTGTATCTAATATGTATTTGTATGGATAACTCCACAAATGGCCTGACTGCTGCAAATGATGATGATGATGATGATGACGAGACGCTAGGCTCGAGGTTGCATGAGTAACAAGTACGAGTTGTACTATGCCCGCATACCACCTCCATCCATATGTATGCATTCCATGCATGTGTAATAATATCTTTATTGTGTTTTACGGACGAAAAAGGGAATATAACAAAACACTAGGTAAGCAAGTAAGTAGGCTTTACAAAAAGTTAATATCAGGAGGAGGGTCGGCTCGCACATCAATCATATCACAATAAGGTTGGAGGAGCTCGGCTCTCTGTTGAACCAACGCATAATATTGTCTCTGTCCATGCAACCCCAACTTTGTGAGTGAACTGCCGTGGTGGCCGCACTAACTAAATGTTATTGGAGCAGGCAGTGGAACAGGGAGCAAAAGAATAAGAGAGGGTCCATTATTGTGTGAGAAAAAATACCCAGTGAGCATTTACGTGTGAATAGAAGCTGGTGAGCTGACTGACTACTAGTAGTACTCCTGCAACGCTTCACTGCTATATCCGTATCCGCGTGTATATATTTTACTTTACACACACATTTAAAAATCATACTTCCACTTACTCCTCAAACCCTATCCTCTCTTTTTATTATTTGTATTTTTTTTCTCTCTCGGCAATCGCGTCAACCCATTCTGGAAATCCTTGACTCATTTGGATTTTACAGTATAGGCAGCAGCAGTCCTCCTCTGCTCCGCTGCGTAATAATAGCGGACATCTGCCCCAAGCCTCATTCACATTTCTCTTTTGCATCTGGCCACTTGGGCTCCACCAACTCCACATCTGCCCTCCTCGGGCACAAACTTCTCACAGCCTATATACAAAGCAACAGGCGCACATAGCGTCCTTCCAAGGGTCTCCTACCCCAACAACAACAACAACAGCTACACAGCCAGCCGCGGAACCAACAAAAAGTACAAAAGCAAAAGATAGGATTTCAACCCAAGAAGAAAAGAGCTTGTAAAAATTCTTAGAGACTGAGATATTTATTGGTTACCAAGAATCCAAGCCATTATTATCAGCTAAGAAGAGTGAGTGCAGTGCATTTTTGGGAGCAAGTTTTTGGTTGCAGAGTACACGGCCCCCACCAGCAACCAGCACCACCACCATAAAGGCCAAAAAGAAGCGTGCGTGTGTGCATCATCGGAATCGTCATCGTCGTCATCCCATCATCATCATAATCATCACCTCAGTGCGTCATCTCATTCTCTTCAAAGTTTTTGGACTGTGTGCACCTCCTCCTCCTCCTCCGAGAGTTTAGGTGGTCGTCTGATCTCGGTTTTGTTCAAAGTGATTCGGTGATTTACTTAAAAATTTCAAAAATGCATATTCCAACGGAACCATATTTTCTTCCTGTGGCTGTGCCAGTCGTAGTTGTAGCGCTAGCGGTTTTGGTAAGTAGTAGTATAGTAAAAAAAAAAGTAAAATAATATATAGGTAATGACTGTTTTGACAGAGAGAGAATGAATATTATCCACTTAATTAATTGAGGAAAACAGAAAGAGGGAGAGAGAGACAAGGTGTTTTTTAACCCTGAAATTTGTTTGTTGTACGTATAGGTGATACTGATAGTTAAGCGGAGCCGAACGAGCAGAATTACACACGACGAGATGTATTCAGAGTTTATTCCACCAATTATCGGTAAGAAAAATCTAGCGACCGTCACACGTTGTTGCGTTGTGTTAGGGGAAAAGAACTTTGTAATTAAGTAGGACAAGGACCCGATGAGTATGTTTTTGTCCGTCAAATATTTATGGACTCATCAATAATTCTCCGAATCCAAATGAATGTCTCATTTATACATATATAAAAACCCTTATTTTCCCGTTTTTAGGTCAAAATATCCCGAAAGAGCAGACTTACATTGTGCCAAGGAATTGGAAGCCTCCATCCAGCTCGGTCTACGCACCTCTCTCCATTCCCATTCACGAGCAGCGGATGAATAGTATTTTCTCCTTGGAGAATATCCGCACCTCGGACTTTGCCAGTAAAGGGATCGCTCTCATCCACGCTCTCCCTCCTTCAAAAGAGTCTTCGGCTGGGATTTCTCCGGAATTTGTTTGAAATATTTTTTTTGTTTTGGAAGGCAATGCGGGCTCTTAATGCGCTTGCTCATTGCAACCACGTTTTAAGATGCGGGCATTGACTTGAAGTTTTTGTTTGTTATTTTGATTCATTTTCATCAATCATTGTGGTTTAGCATCTCGCTAACCTTTCGGGGAGAGGATTACTTTTATTCCACTGATGTGTAAACACAGGATTACAAGTGGTGTGGAGTAATAGTAAAAGTAGTAATTTGTTTGTTTGTTTTTTTCCGTAACGTTTGTTCATGTTTACTTCGTTCGTTCGTTGTTGTTTTATATCGCAGAAATCTGTATACTTACTTACTTGTACTAATCGTTTTTTGACTGAAAGGACTCCAGCAGACATCCTGACAATAATAATATGTATTTCAAATGGTAGATGTAGAGGGGAGGGGAGGGGAACAAAGTCTTGTGATCGTGACTATATATATTTGTCATTAAAAACTGAGGAGGAGAGAGAATAACAAGCTTTTATATGCGCATGTATATTTATTCGCCAAGCATCATGTAAGTTTACTAGCGGATTTAAAGTCGTAAACCAGTGTTTCGTAGGGATAGCCAACGGTAGGACGTTTTGAAGGACCAATACGCCACAATATAATTATAATTGTGAACCTAGGTGTTAGAGACTTGCAGATGGATGTTTATCGTTTTATATAATATAGTGTCAAATTAAATGCTGTGTGAAAAATGTACTTAGAATATTAGAAATGGTGGAAGAAATGGGGAAAGGCTTCCGGTGAATCAGTCATATTTTCGATAAATTAATTAAAAGGAATTTTTGTTTGCTTGCTTGAATTCAGGTTGATTCAACCAAGGGTTAAGGGTTTTCAGAGAACTCGCTCATACAGAGCAGTTTTATCAAAAGTTACAATTACCGTAATCCTCCAAGCGCGCTCTAAAACAAACTAGCAATAAGTGACCCCACCAGTCACCCACCATTTCATATTATATGCGTAATTGTCATCGGTAATGAAAAGAGTTTAATCATTTCTCATCCGCCGTCCTTCGATAATAACTTTCAAGTCGGATAACTTATTTAACCTATGCCGGGCCTACTAAGTCAGTCACAGATTCATAATACAAAATGCAGCTCAGAAATCAAGATCCTGAAAGCTTGGGTTTTGGTGGAATACGTTCTAAAAGACTGATCAAACGGATCCCTTTACAGCTTAAATCAATTTATTTGATTTTAATGCTTTATATATAGGTATGTACAGGAAAATTACAGGTGTATCACAAAAGCATTAATTAAATGCATATTATTATAGTAGGATACTCTATCGAATAATCACTGGAACAGAGCGATATACACTACACCAATACTTAAAATTAAAGCAATGTACCTTCATGTAGCGTATTTGGTAAAAACAGTTAACTTAAAAATTAGCATTGGGTCTACAAGGTGTATTGTTCAGTCTTCATCACCATTTTCTACGAATACAAAAGTAGAGAGAATTTAGTAGGATTCATTCTTTCATGCATTCATTCACCAAATTACAATGTGAAGCCACTAATTATTATAGGACACTCGCTCGAAGGTTTCATAAGATTCACTTACTGTGCTATTTTTTGGTAATGCTCTTCTCTGTTATAGGCTTTGTCCTCCAGCGCAAAATCATAGCAATCCTCGTCCGTCATCAACTCCCCACCCAAGTGCAAAGGAAGAATTGACTTAGGAACTGTTTTGTGGAGAGATTCGACGCTGGATCCGTGAAGGAAAATCTGTTACAACGTAAATATGTATGTCATGAAAACTCTACTATCATTTGGAATAACAAGAACCAGCAGTTCGCACGCGCAAAATTGCGCAAGAAATCGGTTAATTATTTTGCTGTGATTGTGCAAAAATTGTTGAATGCAGTTATCATCTCACCCTCTCGCGAATCTTCTTTGGAGCAAACATCTTAAACACCTTGAGCAGAGGATCAAAAACGTACGAGTCGTAAAGCACATGAAATCCTTTGTATTTGATAGGGTACGTGCCCTGGTTAGATAGAATGAAAGAAAACAACAAAAAAACCGGTTAGCAATTACATGATACATCTTTCGCCATTCATTCATTCGGGAAAAAGTAAATCCAAAATCACAGCCGAGTATTTTGCGCAATCGAAATCCTACTACTACTCACCACAAAGATGTTGAACATAAATTGGATCCGACTTGGAGTGAAAACTTTTACATGATGAAATCCCATTCCGCGGCAGTCGATAACGATTACCACCCCGTTTCGTGAGAGCTCCTCTGCGGTAATGAGCTCTTCTGCCACGATGACCAAGCCGCGGAAAATATCCTCAATGTCGACAACATTGAAGTTGACTATACCTGCAATCAAAGGTATACAAGGGAATAATCAAACACCGGTAAAAACCCAGACCTGAGGATAATCTTTCGATTTGTACAGTTTAACAGGAGGCTGATGATGATATATAATATGATACTTGTTTAAAATTAGGAAATTAGGTACATATTACATATATTATTGACTAACGGAGTTTGTAACGTTTGTAAAAAGCCAAATTATACCTAGGTTAAACAATGCCACTATACGACCTTCTTCATCCTTGTGTTTGCTAAATCCCATGAATTTAGGAATATCTCGGAAATAGAGACACCGACTGGGTATCACCGTTTTGAAAAAATCCTTGTATTTCCCCTTTCTTACAGCTACGTAATTTTGGAGCTGTAAAACATGCAAATTTTTTTTTGATTAGGTAGGTGCTAGTAATTAGCAAAGCATCATTATATGACATGATATACATTGTTCCCACACAGACAGGCAGTGCTCATGTCAGTGTTGTGGTTTGTTTGACGTACTGTTTTGTAAGCCTTCTTCTGGTCACCGTTCTTCCCGTATACGAAGGAGCTCAGAAAATCGTCTGATAAATCCAGCCCGCATGCAAGAATCTCTTGGTTCTCTGCAAATCCCAAGTCACGAAGAGCGAATTTTGTGAATAATGATTTGATTTGCATAAAATAAAGTAATTTCCCATTATTATTTTGCAGGCAATATGCATGGCACATTATATAATTTGATATTTGATATTAGTTGGCGTGTATATATCATGTTCCATAAAAAAAATTGACTGTAGTGCACTGGCCAAATAATATTTCTCTTCTCACCTTTCGCCTGCTTCCTCAAGGCTTTGATCCCCTCATCAAACTTTTGCTGCTCCCCGATGATAAGCATTTTGTCAAACTAAACTTTAAACTTTGTTATTTAGCTATAAACCTTCAAGTTCAATATTTTGACACAAACTCATCAACACTCGAACGGGACACTAAAACTGCAATGGATGCACTTTTTCAGTGCAACCTTATCACAGGCGTGAAGTGAACCTTATCATCCAGGTGATATATTGATTAGCTATCCAAGTCAGCTCGGACAACTGAAGAGACACTAAAAATCAGGCTGGTTCTGATGGTTTAATGCAAATGCAAACAGACAGATCTACAAGGAAGCTCCGCGTCGTCGTCCGCACGATGCTACCCTTTCTGTTCCAAAACAGAAACTGATATGAACTTGACCTGTGAAGAAATAGGATACGTACGTATAATAAGCAACATACATTATGTGCAAATGCAAATTACACTTGAAAGGAAGCTGGCAGGACAGACGTCAGAAGAAGATCCATAAGCAATCTTAAGCATGTCTAAAGCATCCCGACGAAACGTGTGCAATCAAATGTTGCTGCATTACAGGAATCGTGCTAAAAAACAATTCAAATTCAGCATATAGGACTTCAATCTGATTGTGAGTCTAGGAAGTCTTTGTACCTCTCGCTCTTAAAGCTAAAACTCTCCACGCAAAAGTCTGTCTGTAGAGTCTATTCACTGCTTCACATTCCCTTTTTATCTTTTGCCTCACCTTTCAGAAGCTGTACTGATGCTATTGTAAAAGGTACTCCTGCAGTATTGCTCACTTTGGGTACGCTATGCATATATTTGCAAGTCTGTCTACCAACACCAGGCAAAATACACCTGGTTGGACCAGTTTTCTGGTTTTTTTCTTCAAGTGCGTAAGAGCTGTTCTCAAAACTGAACATTACAACTCCGGATCATTATAATTATAGAAGACTTTCCACTTCTTGTCCATGTCCATATAACCGTACGTCTGAGTCAGTCTACAATTTAAACTATATAGGTAATCAATTCAATAATATGACACTCGCCGCATCGCAAAACAAAACTCTGCATTCAGTTCAATGTTGGAAAGCCCAGCCCGAGACTAGTTTTACGAGTCTCAATCCAACTGTCCAGCGAATTGTATATTTTATAAGAAAAGGAAAGTGAAAATTTGTAAACTCAACTTGGCTTTAGACTTTGGACTCGAATATTTAATTAAGTTTATAACAGGCACAGAACAACTTTTGATGCAGCAGCGCACTCGAGAGGAAAAATAGCAGCAGGACAGATAGGAGTTGATATTAAATAAAAGTGGTTTGATTTGAGTAAAATATAAAATAATATGGCCTGTATACCTAAGTCAGGTCGTCTCCGGCACTAAAGTATCCTTTCCCTCCTTCCTATTCGTCTACAATATTTTCAAAACCATGTAAAAAATTTCCTCGTTTATTTAATAAATTCACACGGAATCCTTTTCCACATGAGAGCAACAATGCAATAACCCTGTCTCGGGCAAATTACACCGGACGAGTGAAATGGGATGCTGGCAACTAGAAATTCACATACCTAGTGTACACATACACGGAGGAATGTCGCCACTCCAGAAGTACGCAATCATCATTTTTCATTATATCATCAACAACCAAGGCTGATAAGAAACACTTCCCGTTAGATTATGAGAGAAACGGATCACGACGCATCCGAGTGGTCTGACATAACGACAACCATGTACCATGTATTAAAACATTTCGTTTTTTTATCGAATCCTTGTACATTGACCGATTGAAGTTAATTTCCCTTGAATAGGGCCAAATAATCGTTAGCCAATAGTACACAAGACGTACATTCATTACATTCAAAGCAAAATAGCAATAACATTATCGCAAATTCTCAAGCAATAAGTATGTGTCTGTATCAAGCATCAACTCATGGTGACGCATTAAATCACATGAATGACAACTGTAGGCATATCAAAAGTATCCATGAATTCTTCATAATATGAATTTTTGGTTTATTTTTATGTTTGTACACCTGCTTTCACATTTTTATGAACCCATCGAGGAATATCTTTGCTCTCTTCATTATTATCAAGTAAGTACACAATGTATCAACATGTATCACATCACATCATCACTTGGTATTGGATATTGATGATATGGCGTAACGGCTTACGATTACTGAAGCTGAGCCAGCAAGATACGCACAGCCTTCAGCTTGTGCAAAAAAATCCATAATGCGAATTTGCAGCAAGGGTACATTTTTGCGATGCATGGCCAACTGTTGATTCAGTTTCCAGTCAAGTCAGCAGTAAAGCCATAATAATACGTCCGCCCATGTTATCCGTGTATCCACTTCTCGCTACGTGATTTACCCAATTTGCATTTCTTTAACCCCTTCCCTTATCATTACGCCCGCCCATGTTATCCGTGTATCCACTTCTCGCTACGTGATTTACCCAATTTGCATTTCTTTAACCCCTTCCCTTATCAGCCAAGCCAACCAAGAAGATGGCGAGAGGTTTGTTTTGCTAGCACAGCAGCGCATGCGTCAGAGTCCCCTAAAATCTGTGCTCAATAAGTGCTTAACACAATTATCCTCTCTCTTGCCGTTCGTCTTCGTACTACTTTCTTGTTTGCTCCAGTCCAGCAACTTTTTGTACATTATTGCTTTGCAACGCCCATGCAGTTACAAGCTTGTTTTTAGGAAGTTATAATTAAGAGACTTTTTTGCTTGTTGCTCTTCCAATGGGTATAAAAAGCCGGTTATGCCGTTTTGCCGAGGGACTATGTGACTGTTGAAGCATGTCAGCTATATTATGCTGCTATGCATATCTATTCCCATTCAGAGTACTGCTATTATTAGCCATTATAAAACTTATCCTAGATTCTCCCTAATGCTGTTTGTTAGTGTTGTGGAGATGATGATCAAATATATTCCAATGCAGTTGGGCTGGGACTTGATAAAAAGAATTTAGCATTTATATTTTGATGTTGCTGAAAAAGTATTTAAGCTTTTTGCAAAAAACAGAAAGCTTGGACAGGGCTGCGCGTTTTGGACAGTCGGAATTGCTTAATTTGCAATTAAAATCATGCAGTTCCATTGTTTATTCTTGAATTGGCGGAAACTGTAATATTGGATTCTGTTCTGCTGGAGATTCAACAGAGTCCGTTGACGAACAGACGAAACTAAAGCTAACATTTGCTGCTCAACGTAGACAACTTCGCATATAAAATCCATGAACTTTTTGCATCACTTTTTTATCTCATTTCAGAGAAGGAAAAGAAGTAAAATTCATGTTTCGTTAATGGTAATCACGAAAAGCTACTATTTTCCTATTATTATTCTGCATACAGTTGCAAGTGTCATCCTTTGCAATTCCAGAACTATTTTCGCGAGTGCATGCGCATGCATTCGTTGGCTATTTGCGCAGTTCATATTTAGCCCATTTCAATTTTAGAATTAAATTAATAAAGTTAGGTATGAATGCGCCGTGAACAAGCCTGAGAATTAAATTAAACTATCATTTTATTGCTGTTGTGCTATGCTCGCATAAAGATTCTCAATGGGTAGATTCTGTCCAATTTCTGGAAAAGCTGACTCTTAACTGCGTTATAAAATTTCTTGCGATCGGCATACTCAGCATCAACTGTACTTGTTACACGCTAACTTCAGCAAGTTTACCTAACAGGAAAATCCAGAGGACACTAAAAAGGTAAAAAAAAATGCTCATTATATCAGCCACTGTCAGCCAGCATAGGAAAGATCTTTCTCGATAATTGTTATATTGCACAGGGGTCGTGTGAAACTTTGCTTCATCTCTGTCCAACATATAACATGTATTTGTATGTGATGTAATTCCGTCTGTACGTCGTTTTCAATCATTTTCCTGATTCCGCAAAAACTCAACCGTACCGTAATTATCGAGAAGTGAGTGCTAGTTAAGTAATGATTAATGAGACAAATAGGATTGCATAATGGTAATATTAAAGATTAGTTTTGCATTTTTAGTAATTTGATATTTTCCTTGAGAAATGGAGAAGCATAGCAATTAGCTTGTGAGGGTAAATAAATATATTTCAAGTTTTAATTCACACGACAAGTTCCTCCATCCAATTTTCCAGCTGTGACTAATTGCAAATAGGTAGATGGATTAGAGAAAATGAGATTATTTTCTAAGTTGAAGAAAGCAGTGTCAAAACATTAGGTAACAGCTTGGTCAATGACGACTAGGATTCAGCTAAACCATAGTTCAAATATATAGGTTTATCTGAAAGGGCGCAGCCTTGACTGCTTTAGGCAGGTCATAGTCCATAGAATGACCTATCAATGATCCTTCTATAAGCCACCCGCATCTTCATCAACTTCAAAATAGTATCACCGACATACTACGTACGTGTAGGTTGATGATCAAAACCCTGTCAAAATTTAATCATCAATGGCGCCTTAGACGGGGTTGCGTCATGTACTGGTAACAGATTCCGCACATTGCCATTTATACATCAATTTAGTAAAATTGCCGAAATTACATTATTAGTGAAATTTGCTAGGCACATGTATATCGCTCGAAGTTTAAAAGCATATATGGTGCTTGTAATCAATGAGGAGATGACGTGAAGTGTAGCATGTGAAACTGGAGATGACCACGACCAGACTGTTGCCAAATTAAATTATCCTTTCTAGTCAAATTGTATATATAAGTACTTTAATGCAACAGGCAACAGGATTAGTCTAGTCTAGTCTGACTGAACTCGGCATGATATTCCTATGTACAAAAGTCATACTACGGTACGGCACACCGGTCCAAACAGACAACTAACAGCAGCAAAAAATGAAAACACGTGAAAATTTAATATCAGTGTTTACCAGAATAAATTAGCTTATGTAGGTAATATATTATTATTATACAGACTCAATTTATCCAAGCGAGTCAGGAAGAACGAAAGGTTGCAAACACTTTTTCCGAGTATCATCAATATCATCATCATGCCATCATGAGAAGTTCGCAGAAAATCTCAATATGTGAAAGGTCAGCTATTCATCGTCGATTTTGAGCAGGCTGTACATGTACAGCAAACAAGTCATATCGTTGATATATATATGAATATGACTTTGACCATTTCAAGTTAATGTTCCGGGTTTAAGTTTGTAGAGCATTGATCATTAAAACTGGTGCTGATGGTTTAAAAGTAAAGCAGATCATCATGAGCGTATTCAAAAAAGCTGTACGCAACGCACATACGCAACCCTTCCCAATAACAATTTAATGTTCATATTGCTGCTGCCAATTTTGATGAATAGAGCACACTGACGTTTGTCTGACGACATTTAACCCGGAGATCAAATTAGAGCATAGAGGTCATGTTTATCTGTGCTAACCTTTCCCTCGTGTAAATTCAGTCAGTCACACTGCTCACAAGAGAGCTAAAACTAAAAATGTTCACAAAATATTAAATTAGAGATACAAATGTTCTTTCTCTGACCCGTCAGTACATGAATGTAATTTGCTTCACCACAACAAACTAACGTGTTACATTTTGCAATTTCTATTTTGCAGCATTTGGTATAAAGTTAAGATGGAATTTTGTTCAACTTTGATTCCCGTGCTTCTTGAATCTTGTCCCAAGTGCTTTGTAGTAATACAGGTTAATATTCTTGCAATATGTTGTATACCTCTTAGGAATTTTTGATTTGGTACTTTCCATTTTTCAAGACAAGGCTTTTCGACTACAACTCGCGTGTGAAGGATTGGACTCTGGAGAGAATGGAGAGAAGAGTGGTTGCAACGCCGTTATAAGGTGTCAATTCTGACGCACAATAACTTGTAGGTGAAGATTGTTCTGGTGAAGATGTCAGGTCAAGATTAAGCTTTACAGAAGTTAGATGTTTTAAAAGAGTTATTTACATTACTGCTCATTACTTACTACTGATTAGAGCCCTTGCCCCGTTTGGACATCTGACCGGACCGGATATATGCATTTATTGCATTTGCATTTTACTAGTAATATATCTACTCCAGGTTTTTCCTTGACTTGTTATAGGGCACGTGAAACTCGCAATCTCGTTTTTATCACAAACTTTATGATAATTTGGTTGTATTAGAAAATAAAATATTAAACCTACATTCGCGAACCAGTTGTTAGATCCATTCGGTCCATTCCCCTTTCACGCAGAAATATAATTTTTCAAAATTCACACCCACTAACTGCAAAGGAGTATAATATAATGGTCGGTTGATTCATGTGACACACTTCATGTTGCACTTTAAAAACTTTACAGTTTTCAAGTGTAAATCCCAAAATGTAATACTTTTGAAGTCAACCCGGTGTTAATTACGAGGCAGTATCCAAGTGTTCATAATGGAAACTAAACTTCAAAACAAGGACAAGGCCCTTTTGGCATATGTGCAGAAGTGCAGAAAGACATACATCATGAATCACGATCTTTAACAACAACCCCTTTTCACATTCAAGTCTGAAAAAAGTACATCTACTCCTTACTTCACTTCTCATTGATTTAAGTCGATTTGGCTTTAAGTAAAAATAACACCATTCATTTCATGAGTTAGTTTTAACAAAACAAATTGTAAATTGTAGACCAGCCTCTCGAAAAGCTTGCTGGAGCCTTCCCTCATTTTCAGGAAGTCCGTGGTGGTGGCTGTACAATTATTGCGTACTGGATTATCAATGTCAATATTATAACTTTCAACCTTCCTGTATAAATGTTAAATGACCTACTTCGAAGAATAGTTTCTTCTAGGAATCTTAACGAAATTTAATCGAATTTTAAGACGATTGTTTGGGTTTACTTCTACATATTGGATTTCAACATTTTG
>JAANSN010003858.1:0-16955 GCA_036850665.1 Dicranocentrus wangi | reverse complement strand
CCAGATACCACGGGAGAGCAAGGATTTCGCCATTGGAATCCATACACTTGAATGAGAGGTACCACTAAAATCGAAATCATGGCGATAGGAGGTGCAATCAGATTTAGTTTTTCAATGAGTGTCCTCTGGTTGAATTTCATTTTTTCTGTAAAATCATAAAAAATTCCCCAACAAACATTATTTTTTTTAAAAATTCCCTTAGGTAATCTTCTTTAAATCTTGGATGGAGGTGTTATTACCTGTTTGGTGTATTTGGTCAAACTGGATAAGTGCGTTCATATGTTGCGTCAACTCGGCCACATCTTGACGCAAAACAACAGCATACATAATACCAACTGCGAACGTCGTAATTGCTACAGCAATTTGCAGCTTTTCTAATCCCGAAAATTTCTTATAGTCACTGAATATGGCTTGAAAAATCAGAAGTAACAATAAAACTAGGTGTCCATAGGAAATCATAACGGCTTTAGCTATTTGGGGTTTATCCGTAACTCTCAATTTTTGGTCATGTTGATCCCAGTGCAGAATGACACCATGGGTACTTTGTGCAAGGCGAAGGGATTTTATAAACAAAGGCAAGTATTGAGCAAGCATTTTTTGCAACGCCTTTATTTTGTTCAGGAAGACATTCGTATAGCAGGAATAAATTCAACAAGTCCACACTCCACAAGGAGTATTCACTAAAGGCACAAAAATACTCCTCTATTTTTTAAAACTCATTGATTTTTGTGACGTTTTAAATCAAGTCTGAAATCTTTCATGAAAGTGGCGATTAGCCTTTAACAAGAAGAACGAGCTCAAATTAAAATCCAAAACTGCTAGAATGTTTCAATAAACACAGCGAAGGATTGGAAGAATATACGATTATGATAAAAATCCACATTTAGAAACAAATAAAAAGCAAGCAAGAGAAACGTCAAAACGTTAATTTGGTAAAGGAGTGACACATGACACATTGACCTTCAACAATGTCTTTTGCTGATTGTGAGTCGGTACTGATACGCCTGGAATTATGATTAAGGATTTAAACATACAAGCGACAAGTTCTGGTCAACTCAACCTTATTAGTTATATATATATTCAGCATAGTTAGCTCCCATTCCGAGAACTGATAGGTGACCGGGTTTGTCTACATTGCTTAAAAATGTGGGCATATTTTAATTATATTATAAATCAATTTGGATAATATAACGTTCCCGTTATGTCATGTCACTATATAGTTACTAGGATTTGTGGGCAAAGCAAGGCTACAAACTTATCGACTTCGAATTAAGTTGAACATGAATCAGGCGTAAAAGCGAACGTATATAATTTCAATTTAAAACACAAAATTTAACATTGTGAGGACTGACAATATTTCACGTAAAATAATGGCAATAAATACTGTGACATGGGTACCTGTCTANCGAACGTATATAATTTCAATTTAAAACACAAAATTTAACATTGTGAGGACTGACAATATTTCACGTAAAATAATGGCAATAAATACTGTGACATGGGTACCTGTCTAAATAGTTATTTATGAAACCCCATGATCAATTGGAAATGGAAAAGGCAGATCAATTGTAAGAGATATAACTATACAACATACCTACATTTATCAATAGAATCTTATATCATTTCTTAATCATATAGTCACAACAAGACACCACCACCGTAAGTCGGTCAGCTCAACTCAATAATTATAATTACACCGGAACGCCATGCATAGGTAGATTTTGTTAAGCTTTCGCATCAATCTTTTGGCTGAGTTCTGACAATAACAATGTTGGTTTTCTAGACTTGTTTGTTACATCTTTTGAGTAATCAAAGTTCTCACAAGTCAATAACAGACAGGGAAATACCGATTAACTCCTAAATGTATTGATTTGTGAATTTCTTGTTAGTCGCGTATTCTTACGACTATCTACAGTAAACTATGGCCATAAACATGTGTGTTTGTGGTATTAGCTTATCTCTTTTAAGCATCAAGAAGGCCATCTCATGTTTTAATTTTGGGGGAGTGTATGCAGTTTATAAGGAATTACTGGGACAATGTAAATCTTTTGAATTTAGCGAAATTGTGAATAAGTAATTATAAATGATAGAATTCTAAGGTGGGGCTGTCACCAATTAAATTAAGCTTTAGGTTGTTGGCCTCGAATATTTTGTGGACGACAAGACGTCGCTAAACTGCATTTTAATTTTCCAATAAATCCGTCCATTGATTTTCTGACTACAACAAAAAGGATTGAAGAAATTGGGAGAAAAACAAGTGATGGCTAGCTATACTTATATGATTTAAAGATAAAAGTAATACCGGTGGGTCTTCTTAGGTTAAAAATGCTATAAAATTACTAAAATGACAAATACTCGGCAAACACATAGGTATGCAAATTTTTATTATCTGCGTCTTCGTCCCCAATTATTCCACATTTACCATCTGTCTTATTTTATTTGCAAATTATTCCATTTATCTCATATCCTTAAAGTATGTGTTCATATAAATCAATTTTAATTGACATTTACTTTTTTCCTCTACGGAAATTCCTTCTTGTTGCAAAATACGACTTGCGCGTAGTTCACAGCCACTCCACCTATGCTAATAGAAAATAAAACAATTCCTAGTCCGAGTAGGATTCCCAAAATGATATTGACAATTTTTAGGGTCGTGATCATCCGCCTTTTCAAAATGTCTATTAGCTCCTGGCTCATTTCCGCATTCTGGCAATAAAAATGCTCAGTTAACCCTATTATCGAAAGTAGGTACTTACTTTTGAATTATTGACGATGACTTACCTCATCCAGCCAGAACATGGGAAAATATGTAAGATTCGGCAAATCTTGAAACGCAGTGACGTTCGGGTGAGACCTCGCTTCTAATCCGAACTGAAGTCTTTTATGGGCTCTCAGAAGGAGGCCTGTCGTCTGAAATAAAAAATATTATTTTCTAAATTAAAACAAAAGCTAATCACCATGCACAGTAACGCATGTCATACTACTTGACAAATCTTACAGGTTCAAGGTCAATATAAGCTTGATGCTTATCCCGATCCGGTGGAGGCAGTCCGGATTGCATTGTGTATCTCTCGTCAGAATCCAAAAAGTAAGCCGGAGATGTCCAAATTGGAGCTAATTCCAAAATTTGCAGTAAAAACTTTCAAGCAATCCTTATCTCAAAGTCTTAGTAATTTTTTTCATACCCTTCATGCAAGTTTCCAGTGGAAGCACTCCAGAATACGTGCACTCCTCCAAAGTATCGCGCAAGCAGTAGCACAAATTGTCCGAGTTGATTCGCGGATCCTTGAAAACCCATTCAGGTGCTGTGAATCGATAGCCAGGTATCCCTTTGAGGGTCGTGGTGCCAAGATACGTTAGCGGGAGACTACGACAAATGTCAGGGCTAAAAGCTTCCAACACTGTTTGCTTTGTAATAAACGGGGGGAATATGGATCCGTCGGTGCCAAGTGGGAGATCACAGTGACTGGATGGTCTCCAGTATCCCAGCTCTGGTCTGTTGTTCCAGGTAATCACTCTCCCGAAATTGGCCGGGTCGTCATAACCCGTGTGAATTTTCCAGGGTTCGCTCAATGTCGCATTTTTCTTTTTAAAAAAAATAAATGTTTTTAAAATATGGATATAATTTTCAATTGAAAAATGAAAAAATATTTCATGATACGACTATAATTTCTGTGTTTCTTTCGGCTCACTTGAAAATGTAAAGGGTTACTTTACGAAAGCTCGTGATAATAAAAATTTCGTTTATAAACCTCTTATAGCCTAAATGATGAATATCTCTCTGAAAAAAGAACTGTTAGTTCTGTTCTGACTTACTCCTTTGAAGAGACCGAACCTTCCCCCGGAAAATTCTTTTGGAAGTTTCCTCCGCATTATGCTTTTCGTATATTTTGTCACGTCAAATCCGTCAAAGAGGAGCTCTTTCACGGGTACATTCCGCTTGATGAAGGTTTCATTTTCCAAAATGTGGTTACCCGTTAAATCCACCGCTATGGCTTGTGCATCTTCTCTGATGTATTTTCGAACAAAATCTATCACTCCAACAAAAGGAAGGTTGGGAATATTTACTAAATCCGTCTCCTTATTCCCACCCGAGGCGATTTCGTCAAAGTTGTAGGTTTTAATTTCCTTATATTCCACCGAGTTGGGGGAGTCCTGCTTGAAATCTACTTTTGTCCGTCGTTGTCTAATTAAAAAAACAAAGAAAATAATTTAAATACCTATATATGTATGTAATTTTATAATTTATAATTTTTTTGGACTACGGATACCTGTAGGCATACGGCCCCTTCTCCTGGAACACAGGCAGCATTCCATTCTCCACATCGTCGGGATTGCTCACATGGAAAAAGTAAAATGTGAGATAAATGGGAATCGGAGGATCTACCCACTTTTCCCATGTTTCAGTTCCGGGAATGAGTCTAAACTGTTTCGACACGAGGTAGCGGACCGCCGCAGGCACAATAACAAGATTGGCTACGAGGCAGATCAAAACGATAACTAAGCCTAGTCCCATGAAAATAAGAAACTTGGCGTATTTTTTGGAAAACATGGTACTTGTCTGAGAAAACATGATGAAAGGCTTGACTGGCAAGTGGCCTACAGGGTGGTCACGGGGAAAATGAAACGAGGAAAAATACGTAGACCTACTCCTGTGTTCTCGTGTTCTCTTTACCAATCATGTCAGATGATTTAATGTCAATATTTTTACGATAGTCGGAGAAAGCAATGGAAAAGTAGGTAGAGGTCATTAGTTGTATTTTTATTAGGATTATAAAAAGTAGGTGGTCGATATTCGTGTTAATTAAATGTTGCCTACGTGGGTGGTTTACCTAATTCATTTCGTCGCAAATGTATTGGATTTTACGCACTGCTCCACGACGACAGTTACCTACCTGCTCATATTTGTCGTTATACTTTTTATATCCTGTCAAATGATTCAGAAATATTGTGTTTTTTGCGTTCGTGCATGTCGAGTCACAAATCATCTTGTTCTTTTGGTGTTATTACTTTCCGAGCTGGTTCCCAATTAGGCACGACACGGAAAGAAAATTTTAGTTGCTGCAATAAAAAATTACGGGTGTTTTGAAACAGGGTGATTTACGCTCATTTGATAATAATAGTCTAAAAATACATTAGCCTGTTTATTAAATTACCAATTATTTCAATCATATTATTGCTTTTTGCGCGTTTACAATAAATTAGAAGATGACAACTCTCTCTTCCAAGGACATCCTGACGAATCTCCAGGTCCCGGAAGTCCAAAAGCTACGCTGACGCATTGCCACAATTATACAAGAATCTCTTTTTAGCAAAAGAATCGTCATTTTTGAAACCCAAAATTATTTACAATTATCTTGCAATGATTAAAGCGAGAATATATTTTATTACTTCTGAACAAACCATAATGCGTGTCATGCTTCTTTCGTATTTCCAAATTGATCACCTGATATACCACAAAAAATTTGTGACATTATTGGCAATCGTTGCAGATTATGAAGCTTGGCTTATTTCCTGAGACGCATGGAGTTGATGATTTCACCTTCATCACAGACAAATAAATTAGTATGTGACTGAACAACTAAAACAAAATGTGCTACACATCTTTTCAAGCATTTTCAGCATGCTTAACAAGTCGAGGACTTACTCCCTTAATGCTTCCTAAGATTTACAAGCACAGGTCCATTGAACCTTTAACCTTTTTGAGTTGCTAAAAATAGTTGTGCTGAATTGAATTAGAAAGCTTCGGCTTTCGCACAAAGCACAATAGCGAAACAATAGTCGGAAACTCGTAAATGAAACAATGACATAGACTTATAAAACCCACACGGATAACTCCCACTATCCCATTACGATTTCAGCCACAACTGAATTTACATCTTAATAATTATGAACCGCCTGGTCATAATCATCGGGGTCTGTCTCCTCGTCGCAGGTATAACTAATAACCATTGATGATATTATTATCAAAATTAAGCAAAATAAGCCTAGCGTGTGGTTACACCAGTGATATATAATTTACAAATTCCAGGGTCCGCTGCCAGAGTACCAGATTCCGCAGATGAAGAAAGGAAAAAAGTTTCCGACTCTGAAAAGCCGGAAGAAGAGGGGAGGGATGGGGACGGAGGAGGTAATGAGAATGACCCGTTCCAACTCCGGGAATCTGACAACGCACCAGGGGGGAAATGGGGGAAAAGTAATGACAGATATGACGACCGCCCGCGACGTTGGAAAGGAGTTTGGAGGGATTATGACAGTTATATTCCGTACCGGAGTGCTTACAATAATGAGCGTACGACAAAATTCCTTGAATTGTTTGTCACCAGGTAATTGCGCATATCTACAAAAAAATAACTTGTTTTTAGGCTCCCCACTTGGTGCTCTCCTTGGGTTGACATTGCTGAACCAACAAGCGGAGCTAAATGAATTGGCCATGCAAATGCAAATGGAAAAGCAAAACAGATACCAAAACAATTACTACGGGCCACGGGGATACGGGTACGGGTACGGGTACGGCGGTCCTCCAGACTGGGAACGGGGTTATTACTGATATCAGTAAAAATCAGTAATATATTATTATCAACTAAAAGTAGTAAAAACTCAAGGTCGTCATCCCTGTGCACTGTGCGAAATATTTATTCATTCCAAATTGGCAATTTTTTAAAATATAGAATAAATTAAAGCTACCTAATATTCTAAACAAAAACTCGTCTCCACCTCCACACGTGCAATCTGCTTTCAGGGAAAACATCGACAAATTGTTTTTAGACTTATTCTTGCAACATGCAATTATCTTTTCCGTGTGGCACGAGGCATCTGATTGGTATAAATATGGCATTTCTCTTTGATTTGGCAGTATATGCTGCACAACATTCAGCTTTTTTGGTTGCCACTGCAAATAATACGAGGTGAACAACTTTTTTGGAATGTAGATAGGTACATAATATACCGGCTACGTAATATTAACAATACAATACCTAAGGCAGTGCCCTATACGGAGAGGTCTTTGATGAGCAACAAAAATACTTTGTTGTTTTCAGACTTGAGTGAGATTACACTCACGTTCACACTTGATGCTGGATTTCGGATAGCAACCTCATTGATTGATAATAAATAAACAGGTCCATCATGGGTTAAGCTAGGTTTACTCAACTTACATAACAAAAAATCCTTAACAAAAGTTCATTTTTCATTCATATACCTCGTTATCAAGATGCATTACATGCTTCTTGCAAAAGATGGGTTAGTATTTTGTCGATTGTTGACTTTACATCATCATCATGAATTTCGTACTTCTCCTGTTCGCTCTGGTTTTACTCCTTGTGAGGTGGCACTTCAAGGATAAGAAGCGCTATGCTAAATATCCCCCAGGTTTTCTCCATTTATTTCTTTAAAATACATTTCGTGAATTGAAATTCACCGATACAAATTATTATTGAAATTTACAAAAAAAATGTTTGCAGGACCTCCCAGGGTACCTATCCTTGGAAGCTTGCCATTCATCCCCAATTCCCCCTTCCCATCAATTGCATTTCAAAAGATGTCTGAAAAGTATGGGGATGTGATTCACTTGAAGATGGGCATGATTAATGCAGGTTGGACGAAAGCAAATAATTTTTAATTTGTTAAGTTACTTACGAGTTAATTTATTTTTATTTTTTGAAATTAGTTGTTTTCAATTCGTACGAGGCCGTGAGAGAAATTCTAACACATGAAAACGCTGCCGCGAGGAAGCACGACTTGTCAATGGTTATCAAAGCAAGAGTGATGAATAGAAACTTAGGGATTGCGTTCAGCAGTTTCACCTCGCAGGAAGTTATGAGAACTTTTACAATTCGAACCCTGAGAAAATTTGGGTTCGGAAAGACGGCCTCGATGGATATGGCCATAAATGAAGAACTGGACAAGTTGATGTCTGCCTTGAAGTCCCAAATAGCTCAAAGTCCAGATGGGATTCCAGGACAAAATCTGTTTGACTTGTCGATGGTCAACATACTGTGGAGACTGGTGACCGGGAAAAATTATGAATTTGGGAACCCGAAAATAATGAGACTACTCCGGCTGAGTGAAAGCATGGTGCAAATCAATAACTTGGCTTTTGAGATCACCCACGCATTTCCCTTTCTGTGGGACTTGTTTCCGAGGTGGTTTGGAAAGGAGGCTCAGTTGAAAATTACCCACGAGATGCAAGATTTTGCCAAAGAGACGATTAGAGAACATCGGGAGTCTGGAAGGTACAAAGAGGACCCGCAATGTTTTGTGGATGCATTTCTCGCTAAAATTGATGAAAGTGAAGGGGATCCTGAGTCTGAATTCATTGGTGAAAAAATACAAAGCGAATATTATTTTAGAATAAAAGGGTGGCGGTCGTGGGTGGTTAATGCAGGTATGTATCTCTTAATCTTTTCTAGACGACCAACTTTTAATTTGTCTGCTTGACCTATTCCAAGCGGGCTCCGAATCCAGTAGTAAAACTCTTTCTTACGTGATGCTCTACATGCTTCTATATCCCTCCGTCCAGGAGAAGGTGAGACTGGAGGTGGAAGTCGAGATCGGGGATCACGAAGACAAGATCACATTTGACATGAAATCAAGACTACCATATACATACGCCACTCTGTTGGAATGTTTGAGGTGGTCCTCTATTGTCCCCTTTCCGCCACCTCGGATGGCCACGGATGACTTTTATTTCAACGGGTATTTTATTCCGAAAGGGGCTCCGTTGTTGGTAAACATACAAGCAGCAAATTATTCGAAGACGGAGTGGTTTGATCCCTACAACTTTAGACCCGAAAGATTTTTAACGGCAGAGGGGGCATTAGATACAAAAGTGGCAAGTCGACTGGCGTCGTTTGGGGATGGGTATAACCTAAAACAAATTAAATCAGATATTGCTTTACTTCGCATAATTCAAAATATAAGTAAAATTGTGATGTGATATTTTTATTATCACAGGAAAAGAGTGTGCCTTGGACAAAGTCTTGGGGAAGCTTCCATGTTCATTTACTTTGCTACTTTGCTGAGAAGATTTGAGCTGAGGAAAGTGGAAGGTGAAACATTATCTCATGTTCCAATCCCAGGAATGATATATGCTCCTCAACCATTTAAAATTAAATTTGTGGAAATAAAGTCAAAGACACAAGTGCAGTAATTGAATCGCAAAAAGCTTGCACTCTTTTTACACTTTATTACTAGCGTGTATAAATTAGTTTTATGTGTAGACTATTATTTAGAGGTGACGACATAGTTACTTGTTTTATTGAAAATTCTTGAACCCAGCTTTGTGCTTGGAATTTTTTGTAGCAGACGGAATGGTAGGTGGTAGAGGAGGTGGGGATGGAATAATACTAGGTTTGTGATCGGTTATCTTGCGAATTGCACCATTATTGTTTTGAACCTTTGATTTTGAAAAATTTGTTGGAGCTGAGGGAAGTGAGCTTTGAGCGGCTAGTCTATTTTTAGATTTTCCAACACCTGGTTTTAAGGGTGGATGTCCATCTGAAAATAAAAAGGAAATACATGTAGCATAATACTATTCCATCGAGATAATTAAACTCGACCTCAATTGTTTGTAATTATAAAACAAGTGGCTTAATTACTTTGTATGTTTTCGTAAACTGTCGGCGGAAGTGGAGCCTTATCTCTGGATTTAATCCTTAAGTTATTGTGATTGTGATTATCCAAGATTTCAGACTGGACTCGCTTCCAGTTTTCATGTGATTCAGAGACTGGGCGTGATGACTGAGTTTTTGGAGGAGTCGGCGCTCTTGCCCTCCTTTGATTTCCCTCGCCCAAATCCTTTGTTTTTGTATTAATGTTGTTTTTGTTAATGTCAGGAGGGGTGTTCCAAAAATGCGAATCTACAATATCTTGATTTTCTAATGATTCCGTCAGTTCCGCTGGAGTTCCATTCGTCGCCTGGATCTGCGTCATCTATAATTGGTAAATCAACTATAACGACAGGTGGTTCTTGCACATGAGCCCTTGGTATAAAATTCTCCCAACTTGGGGCCTGCTGCTGCTGTGGAACGGATTTCTTGCGGGTAACCGGTTGAGATTGGCTCCGTATGGATTGCCTGTGATTGGTGAAAGTAGTGGATGAATTGTTTGGGTATGAAGCAGACTGGGTCTCTGGCTTTGCGGATTCGTTACCCATTGTTCTGACTTTAATTAGTTTAAATTCCACTATAAAATTTTTAACTTTTAACTCAAATTCTCCACCCTGTCAACGCGTCTAGTAAATTTGATGATAATTTAACTGGCTATGTTGACATTTGCTTGGGTATAAATTCTCGCTTTATTCACAAGGTGCTCCAATTACTGCACTTGGCTGGATGACGATTACGGTTACTGATATAATTTGACATTTTCAACACAATAGCCTGACGTCTACGTAAGTGCAGTTTCCACAGGGTGGAAATTACGTTGGTTCTGTACACACTCCAAGCAAGGAAACAAGTGCAATTGACAGTTGAAAATGACATGAAAAATACATTTTGGTAAAATCCACTCAAACTTATCTCTACTGTATTTTTTTGCTTCGGAGTAAAATAGCCATTAGTCATCTCATCATCATACTGCATAAAATCATGTTGCGCAACTCACGCCAGTTGGCATGTGCATTTGACAATATTTTTTAATCCTGCAAATATATGATTGATAACAAAATCTATTGATTGATGTACTAACAATAAACTATGTGAGTGACGAACGTCAGTCAGTAGCCACAAGTCAATTGAGCAATCTGTCTGTATATACACTCGGTCTCAAAATGAGAATTGCAACGAAAATGATGGTGGATGCATGTTGTTTCCATCCAATTTTAAGAGACCGTTACTCACAATGCTCTCACGTACTTCTGTGAGCCAGAATGGAGTTTAGTTTGCAGTTTATGTAAACAAAATGAAATCCTATTGCGACTACGGATACGGAAATGTACACTTCTGAAATCTGTGCACTTGCTTGCTTGCTTGCACCTGCAAATATTTCACACTTAAAAATGCACTCACTCAAACAAAGGAAATTACAAATACATCGTATTTTCGCTCACATCAGATCAGATATATATATAGCATGTTGAATATACAAAATGATACTTGCATACGTCTACGCTATGCTATAATTAGGTTGGTCTGTTGTCTGCTAAAAGTGGAATGTAAAAACTGTAAAATTGTTAAATCGTGCATTATATGCACATCCAATATCCAGGGTTCTAGCATTTTTTCTATCTTCCTACCCATATCTTGCCAATTTGTCGCAACTAATCCCCTCCCCAACGACTTTATATATGCATTACATCCATTTCTTGTTCGTCGGGTTCAATCTTCACTGTGCGTGTACAAAACAAAGTCATCTCAGGGTGTGCTCAGGGTGTTTACTCATCCGATAATAGTTTGCAATGACTTGGATCGCTTCACCCACTGTTTGTTTCTTCTCAAATTTTGCAGGGTTCTCCATACTATTACCGTTGCCATTTCCTGCAGCAGTACGAGGTGTTCCTCCTCTGGATAATCCCCTCCTATCTGACGGTAGATTGCTCCCAGTTAAGTTCCGTCGCCGTCATTTCCACTGCCACTCCCATTTTCGTCGTCGCTCACACTGCCAACAAACACATGTATGAGCACCCTTCCATAATAGACGCTGCTGCAAATGGAGATAGTTCTAACTCCACATGTTCAACTCCCGATTCCTTGGTAGAAAATAGAACAACAAGAGTGCGGCGTTTTTTGGCATAATGTTCTTTTCGAGCCCTTTCACGTGACCTTCCCGCATCCGCCAGGAGAATTTTCGATTTTCTGGATCCATTTTCGGCTAGAATCCCGTAGAATTTGGAATCCATTCCCACCTTGATTCCGTCACAAACACGCTCAAAGTAAAGATTTTCCGGACTTTCTCCTTTTTTGAAAATTTGAAATACATTTCATTTGACTTTATCCATCATGTCCTTTGTCTTGAGTGGCTGTTCCCAAGGGGGTTTAAGTCACGGCCATCACCGGTATTCCAGTTCAATTACATGAGTTCGTGAATCCAGTTTTCCTACCAGTACAATTTTTTATGTAATTTGTGTGTAATTTGTATTATGTAATGCATAACCCGCATTTGTAAATATATCTGCTTTATCAAGACTGGTTTGCTTGTAGAATTGTCGAATAGCACAAATACAAACCTGATATTATTACTAAACAGGAGATATAATGCATTGATCTTGTGCTGTGGTTATCTCTGTTTAACCTTTGACTGAAGAAATTTGTCAATATGTCATGACTTAAGAAGATATATATAAATATTTCATAATCATATTGAACTGCATTATGAAGATATGGAGAAGACAGTCAAACAGTCAGAGTCAAAGCTAAGCGAAGCAGTGTGGTGTGGTTCCTTCCTACAGGCCACATTTTACTAAAAGTAATTTTAAAAATTTTTTTTGCAGAAATGTTGGGAATTTTTACTCTTGGGGTCTCTGCTATATTACTATTAGGAGTATGGTGGTTCCTCCAGGATAAACAACGATACTCCAAGTATCCTCCAGGTTAAATATTCCTCATACTGCTATATTTATTTAAGTTTCTCTATACTCCTCAATAAAAAAAGTGTTTTGTGCTTTGCAGGACCACCTCGTGTTCCTTTACTTGGCTGTCTACCCTTTTTCCCACGTGCTTCCACCCCAGCCGCAGTGTTTGATAAATTATCTGAAATTTACGGAGATGTGGTTTATCTTAAAATTGGTCTAGTAGATGCAGGCAAGTTAGTTTTTTATGATTTACCTGTGCCATTACATGTCATTAGAAGTGTGAGTAATTGCATTCCAACATTTTCAACACTTTTATATTTCTATGTATGATTTTTCTATTTCTAATTCCGATCACCGATAGTGGTATTCAATTCGTTTGAATCTGTGACGGCCATCCTGAAACTGGACAAGGCATCCGGGAGAAAAAATGATTGGTCTCGAAATATCTATGAGCGAATGCTAAGGCGAAATCTGGGTACTAAAAACATCAATTTAGTTATTGACCATCCTCCATATAAACTGATATACAAGTTTTAATGATTTTTAACATTTTTGCTAAAAAAAATTCATCAGGAATTGTTTTTAGTAATGGATCCCCTCAAAAGATCATGAGAAAATTTACACAGAGGACTTTGCACGAATTTGGATTTGGTAAAGCCGTCTGCATGGATTTCGTAGTGAACCAGGAACTGCGAAAATTCATGTCCGATTTGAAATCCCAGATTGCTGCAAGTCCATCGGGAATACAAGCTGATGAGTTGTTTTTCATGCCGACAATCAGTATAATTTGGAGACTTGTCACTGCTGCGGAGCCTGGGACCGACAAACTCCTTCGGTTTTTGGAGCTCACTGACAAAGTTAACAAGGCAGGAAGTATGGGGGTTGACGCCAGCGTTGCTTTCCCATTCCTGTGGGATCTGTTCCCCAATTGGTCTGGAAAGGTGGTGAATAATGAGATAAATAACGAGATTCATGAGTTAATGAAGGTAATTAAGTAATATGCAGAAGAAGTCTAAATTTTCCAGAAGAATTGCTGTCTATTAATTTGTTAGTAATTAGAAATGATTGTTTTATGTAGGAATTAATAAGGAAACATAGGGAATCTCGAGCTTACGCCACGCACCCAGAATGTTACGTTGACGTTTTTCTCGCAAAAATTGAGGAAACACGCGAGGACCCTGAGTCGGAGTTTACTGGTATGTCTATTCATGCGGAACCTTTTACTTGAATCTTTACGAATGAGATGAATGTTATATTATGCTTTTTTGTAATATTTTAGATTCCCAGCTAGATCTTTGCCTTATGGATTATTTTCAGGGTAAAGGGTGACTGACTGATTATCCGTCGACATACAATCGATAATAAATAAATTTGATTTAGTTAATTGGTTGGTTGGTTGGTAATGTATGGTGCTTGTGTTTATAGCTGGCAGCGACTCCACGAGCAAGAATATGGCATATGTACTATTGTACATGATACTACATCCCAATATTCAAGATAAAGTGAGAAACGAGATTATTTCGGAAATCGGGGAACTGGATGATATCGAAATGTCCATGAAAACTAGGTAATACGTGCAAACAGTTACTAAAAAGACTTATTTTATGAATTATCTTGCTTTCCTACTAATCTTGCGCTCTTATTGTCGTTCTGTTGAAGGCTCCCATTTTCATACGCCACACTGCTGGAATGTCTACGAATGTCAAATGTCGTGCCCTTTCCGCCACCACGAAAAGCCACTGAGGATTTCTATTTCAAAGGGTACCTCATAAAGAAAGGGACTGCCTTGCAGGTCAACCTTGAAGCAGCAAATATGAGTCAGAGTCAGTGGACCGATCCCAAAAACTTTAGACCCAGTCGGTATCTCACGGAGGATGGCCAACTTGATATGAAAGTTGTCAGCAACTTGACAACATTTGGAGATGGGTAATTAATTACTAGTAATATATGGTGTATTAGTATTACGCAATTTGAGTCGACTTAATTGTAAGCCGGATGTACAGTTCACATATATTATATTTAATTTGCAGGAAGCGTGTGTGCATTGGGCAAAGTCTGGCCGAAAGCTTTCTTTTCATTAATTTTGCCAGCTTGCTAAGAACATTCGAACTAAAGAAAGTAGTCGGAGAAGCAGAACCGTCAACCACCCTGGACCGATCCCAAAAACTTTAGACCCAGTCGGTATCTCACGGAGGATGGCCAACTTGATATGAAAGTTGTCAGCAACTTGAAAACATTTGGAGATGGGTAATATAATTACTAGTAATAGTATATTAGTATTACTAGTAGATGGTGTATTAGTATTACGCAATTTGAGTTGACTTAATTGTAAGCTCGATTTACAGTTCATATCTTCACATATATTTAATTTGCAGGAAGCGTGTGTGTATTGGGCAAAGTCTGGCCGAAAGCTTTCTTTTCATTAATTTTGCCAGCTTGCTAAGAACATTCGAACTAAAGAAAGTAGTCGGAGAAGCAGAACCTTCAACCACCCCAAAAATTGGATTGACGTATGCTCCACAACCCTTCAAAATCCAGTTTGTGCAACGTAAATGTGACTAATTAAATTTGGTGTCCTAGCATAATACATGGTATCTCAATAAAACGTGATACAATTTAAAGAAATTTTTAAAAGTTTTTTGTCCTATTTTTAAATAATTGCTTGGGCTCAAGGGAAGGTATTGAATAAATAAGGTATATAAATTATTGGATAATTAATTTTGAACACTTGGGGTGTAAACGGGTGCAGCAGTTTCCACTTTAATAGCAGATTGTACGTCCATCATCACATCCGTCACTTGTGGTCCATCAGTGACATCAGTGGCAGCTCTTTGTAGCAGTGGTAAACCCTTGTGCTTGCTCTTGGTGTGAACTTTGAGAGGGGTTAGTTGACTGAAGGCTGCCTCACAGTACCCACACTTGTACGGCTTTTCGCCAGTGTGTCTCCGTAAATGAACGACAAGGACCTCCTTCCTGGCGAACCGCATGGGACAATAACTGCACAAATGTTCCTTCTCTGCTTCGGTGGCATGCTTGAAAGAGTGAGCCTTGAGGAGGCATTTCGTTGTCGTTCTAAATTCGCATTTGTCACAAGCAAATTCCTTGGTTGCGGTGTGAATCAGCTCATGCTTCGTAAGATAAGGCCTTTCGCGAAACAACATCGGGCAATATGAACATTGGAATTGGAATTGTTGATGAGCGTGTCTATAATGATTAGCCAGAGATTTGAAACAAGGAAAAGATTTCCCTGGGCAGTGCTTGCATTCATAGTTAGGATAACCGTGTGCCAGAACGTAGTGACTAGATAACGGATATGCTGCTTCAAACGTCTTGTTGCAAACTGTACAATACAGATAGCCGTCCTCATTTCTCTTGTAAATAAATCGAAAGTTCGTTTTCAGAAAAGTATTCACATCCGATGTCTTCATCTTTGTCGAGTCCGAGGGGTTTATATAACTATTATTATCCTTGGAACGTCTCCGCTTCTTATTCATCGTGATAGCTTTACCAATCCCGTGTGACTGGAACCTATGTACTTTCAGCAGGCGTGGCGTTTGGAAGGTAAGCTCCGGACAGACGTTACAAGTAAGCTTGTCACTGTCACTGACATCCTTAGTTGGATGAATGTGATACTGGAGCTCGTGCAAGTTTCTCGAACTATCGTTGAAGAAGCTTTCCGAACAGGTGCTGCATTTGAATAGCATCACGTGCTTTAGCTCGTGGCAGTCCATCACGTGGGCAGGAAGGCTAGCTCGAGCATCATACACTTTAGAATCGTCTTCTGGACACAATTCACATTTCATTTGAATTTCATCGCCAGCAGTATGAAGTTGTAGGTGTGCCACAAGGTTGTGAAATTTTCCGAACGAGAAACTACACTTGTGGCAGTAATAAACCTTGTTAGAGTGTGTCCTCAGATGAGCGCTCATCTTACATTGAATTATGTACGTGCCGCATACATCACATTTCGACCTTTGTTCTCCTCTGTGAGTGAAAAGCAGGTGAGCAGCAAAGTACTGCTTATGGGTGAATTTAATATTACACAAATCACACTCGAAGCTAGTCTCGGACGTTTCATGTTGCCGTAAATGCTCCTCAAGGAGAAACCCGTTAAGCCCACAACGAACATTAACACCGCAAACTTCGCAATCCCACTTGTCAATCTTGGCGGTTAACGGTTTGCCATCGCCGTACCCTCTGAGGTCAATTTTGTCCTTGTCTTTAAGTTGTGCCAGATCCATGAGCAAATTATTTGATTGGCATTTCCCTCTACGTGGAAGTTTGTCTTTATCTTTAAGTTGTGTCGGATCCGTTAGATTTTTTCGTAGTCCTCTCCCTCTCCGGGCCATTTTGCCTGCAAGGTGTGCCAATGCCAAATTCATAAACTCTTTTGGTCGATTTCTGGCTCTACGTGAAACTCTTCTAGTAAAAGTAGTCCCACCCC
>JAANSN010003857.1:0-16957 GCA_036850665.1 Dicranocentrus wangi | reverse complement strand
AAACTCGTTCTCTGTATAAGAAGCTTATATATATATGTGCCTTTTCAACCTGTAATGTAACAGCAGCAGAAAAACGACTTTTCATTTTTTGTAAAAATGTTTCTCTTTTTTTCTTCTTTTCTTTTCTTGCAGAGCTAATCAGACAAACTCAAGACGAGGCACCCAGAAGAAGGGCATAAAGTATAAATCATGTCGCGGTTAATTTTCATCGTCGTCTGTTCGTCTAAACGCTAAACACTAAATGACTTGTGACTGGTAGATAATGTAATTTTACGTCGTAAAATTTTAAAAGGGGGAAAACTGCAGATAAAAAATATATATCAGCAGGCAGGCAGTAGTAGTGCAGCAGTATTCCCCGTGATTTGTTTTTCATATGACACATTATTATTATTACGAACGAGCACATCAAGTGCACTAGTTACAAGTAGTAGTAGACTCCATCAAGACAGAAGAGTGCAAAGAACTCGACAGGATGTCCATGACAAGATTAGACTCTATTTTTTTTACCGAGCTCGTGGCTCCTATTGTGGTTTGCACAATGTGCTCACGAGAGAGAGAGAGAGAGAGAGAGATGACAACAGCAAATACTTGGGGAGAGCAGGACACGCTGCACTGCTACAGATATATATATTTTGATGGGATGGGATGATATTCAGAGTCCATAATAGTATATGTTATGCAATTTTCACTGCTGCGTGCAAACCCACAAAATGAAGTTGAAGCTCTAGCTAGATGCATATGCATAAAATTAATGAGTTGTGAGAACTCCGAGTCATCACCACTGTCACCACACCAGCACCAATCCTTCTCCTCCTCCTGTCGTCTCGTCTCTTGCGGGGAGGAGAGTGAGTTGCACAAAAAAAAGTCATTTTCCAAAACTGACAAACCTGACATCATCATAACGGCAAGAGGGCGAAAAAAAACAAATAATCTAATTGTATTTACAGCTACTACCGCACCGCTACGCGCGCGCGTGGGGAAGGCTTTTTAGTAAAAAAGAGTAAGTGATGATGATGATGCTACCTTTTTGTTTCAAACTTATTTTTTTTCGCGTGATGTCTACTACTACACGTCCCCTTTTTGATTGGCAGGGACTGACCCGAATGTAAAAAAAATTAAGTTGGTCATTGAAAATGTTATGCAGCAGCAGCGAGTTGAAAAACTGTTCTAATTCAAGGAGAAGGCTCTCATCAAAAATGCATTTGGATTCATTTTGGATGGAGATAGAGACCTTTGTATACAGAGATGTAACTATTCATGTCCATATCATTTACAACAATAAACAATAATTAGCATGATAAGAAGTACTTTTTAAATTGTCTACTACTACACGTCCCCTTTTTGATTGGCAGGGACTGACCCGAATGTAAAAAAAATTAAGTTGGTCATTGAAAATGTTATGCAGCAGCAGCAGCAGCAGCGAGTTGAAAAACTGTTATAATTCAAGGAGAAGGCTCTCATCAAAAATGCATTTGGATTCATTTTGGATGGAGATAGAGAGACCTTTATATACAGAGATGTAACTATTCATGTCCATATCATTTACAACAATAAACAATAATTAGCATGATAAGAAGTACTTTTTAAAAATGCGTGTAGTTGTAGTAGTAGCAATAGAGTTTTTTGTTGAGGCTGCTGCTGCCTAGTTGGCACGTTGGCAGGTAGGCATAGTTTTTAGTGTTCTCGTTCGTAGTAGTTCAGTTCGTGTGACTTGTCCTGTCACTGGGAGACAGATATGACGAGCTGTATGTATACCTAAAAGTTGTTTTGTAAAGGATTGCATCAATCTTTTGTTGGCATAATCAGCAAAATAAAAAATAAAAATTGTGTGTATGCATAAGATTTAAGATTAGCTGAGTGGAATATCACGAAACGTTGAAAAAAATGTGCAAGGTAGACCCATATTTATATAACTAACTAGAGGAGACATGCTTTTAATTGTTGGGATAATTTTAAATGGAATATAGAATATATCACAAGAATTAGCAAGCAAGAGTTGAGTGCCGATATAAATGTATGAAACATATAACTGGTCTCTGCATTCAGTAGGTCTTAAAGTGGCTACAGGATTGTATATCGAATGAAAATTATAACTGAAAGAACCTCGTAACTGGTCTAAATTGGCTCTACCTAAATATTTTCAAGAGCGCCTAGTTCTTCTGTACACTACTCCCTCCCATCATCATCCCAACCAACTAATCCGTGACAATAAGGCAGCTGTCGTTTTTTTATGCATTGTTACGTTACCCTCCTTGGCGCATGTCTACCTGAGTAGGTATATATGGGGGACACGACACAACTACTGTGCAAAATCTGATGCACTTTTTCCCTCGTTTGAAAAATTGGAATCATTCACCTTGGTTGGGGAACATCTGTTGCTCAACACTTGATATATAGTATACCAATATTTCTTAATCAGCATCTTGGACTTGGAGAAGAGGGTGATGATGAAAAGAAAAAAATCAAAAGAAAAACATCAACGGATAAATCAGAAGGGTTCATGCCAAACTCCCGCGTCGTCAGTTTTTTAAGTTCGATAAACTGAAACGTGTCTTTAGCACAGATCCCGAACTCCTCGTCGCCGATGTAGTTTACTAGAAAAAACCGACTAAATAATAACAACCGTTTCGCATCATTCCGTTATTTCCAATACAAATTCCACTCAACTCCTTTCTTTTAGTCTTGGCGTTTGACGGATCTCCCACCACTTTCATATTTTTTTTCTCGGTTGACAGCCTCATTCAAATTCGCTAGTTGATTTTCTGTGACGGGCTGGAAATCACGAGAGTTGTCAAAAGCAGAAGTAAATCTCTCTCGGGACACCCTTCCTTCCTGTGATCCCTGAGTAGTCAGTCAGTCACCACCACCACCACACTGCGCTCACAGAAACATATTATAGAGAATACACTGAAATCCAGAGCAGAGCTCACACATCATGACTCATGGTCGCTGCAAATGAACCGAAAAGTTTCACCGACCAACTCTCCCACACTCACACTGACTGAATCCTGAATCTGGAATCTATAGGAATTTCCAGTTTTTATATTTTATGTTGTAATACCCTCCTCTCCCCCGAGAATATTCCCCTCTTTTGTGGACGGATTTCCCTGATATTTTATCCCTCGGGTAAGTTGATTAGGACGAGAGTCCACAGCATCCACATCATGACGACGATGTTCACTCCTACTGGATTCCCACTTTTTTTTATTTTCCCAGCTTTTAAAAGACAAACTTTGAACGAACTAACATAAGCTCCTCCGTTGACAAATGGAGCTCTTTGGCGAGGAACATCCCGGTGACACCGGATTTAGCATTTTTTCATTTCCAATTCAAAAACCTGTTGTTTTACATATATACCCACATAGCAAAGCCCGGTCAACAGTGGAAACCCCGCAACCTTTATTTTTTTGCTTTTTTAAACGGTTAAAAACTTCACCTCCAAGTGAACCACAAGCCCATGCTCTTTTTTTCAGAGAAAAGTCAACAGAGCATAATATTCATGAATCTCTTCCCAAAACATTACATCACACTCAACTTGTCTTCTTGAAGTGGTGGTGTGGGCTGATTTACGAGGATTTTATAGGTACACCATGCATCGAATTTATCTTATGACCAACGGACCGCGTCATCACACCACCATTCATCAAGCATTTTTCATATTTTAAAGAGCTCTTTAATCCCTCAACCATTTTTCTGATGGATATCATCGCGCCGCCATGCCACGCCACGTGTATCTCTTTAAAACATTTTACAACTCACTCGCCATCACCACATCACACATCTCACCTTATCCACTTAAAGACTTGCTCATATAATTACCGTCTTATCCTGAGTGCACATCTATATATCACCTCACTCACTCAGGTTCCCTCTCTGCAATTATCCGCGTTTATATGTTTAAACACCCAATGGGTCTCCTCCGTCGTCGAGACAGGTATATTAACTCAGGAGTAAATCATATTTTGCCGTTTTAAGCCAAGAAAAAAAAAGAATATTTAGACGATGATAACTATAACTCGTAGAAAAAATTGCAATATATTTGCTTATACTATATTATGCTAAAAAGGTTTTTTTCATTGATTTTATCTCATATTTATTTCTTATGAGCTAACTAGCTAACCTTTTTTCGCCTGCAGACAAAAGTGCCATTTTCAGAAGGAGGGAATAGGGATGCCGTAAAAAAACTTTTTTCTCACTGTGTGCTGGCTTTAACTTGTATTATAATATGTGCTTGAATTCCCACATCAGCGAACAACGAACCGAGAGTGCGGAATTTTAAGAATTTTTTTTTGCATCATACGATATTATATTTGTTGAGCCCAAGGGGTAAACTATAAAACCCTTTTTCAGAAAACAATATTCCAGGGAATATAAGTAGCTTAAGCATTACATTCTTGGCCCGTCACCCGACATACATGTGAGTTGATGTTGATGAGGAACTTGTACTCCACTAAAAAGATTATGAGAAGCCATCAGGTCAGTGTCAGTAGTAGATCCTTCGGGCCTACGGATTATACGAGATAGATTGTTTATACCAAATCGGGGTAGATTTCCTATGGAACAAGTTACCTTGCAGCTGAAAAATTCCGAAACTTTGTGATTTGTAATAAGTAACCCTTGTATGTCGTATGTCCAATATTTTTATAAGGTATACGTCATACCTATAAACCTAATCAGCATCAGAAAAACATTTTTTTATTACGATATTACTTTTCAGTATCACTCGTCTGGTGGGTAAAAAAAACGCAATCTCTTTTGTAAATCTCTCACTCCCTCTGCTACACACATTTTTTTTATACAAATTGTGAGAGTGTTGTTCATCATTCCAATCCAAAACCTGGTATTGCAATGCGTGAAGAATGCACAACAGGAGAAGAAAAAAAAACTCTTGGTTCATTAGCTACGAAACTATATATAATATGAACATGTTGTGTGTGTAGTGCCGAGCTAAAGTGCTTTTTTATTTTGCTGTGCCGTAAATCATGATAAAATTTGTAAGAGAATTTAGAATTCCCTCTCCTATTATTAAAATCCTTAAAAGGGTAAAAAGTAAAAAAAAACCAAGTATCAAAAGCACAAAAGCTGTCATTATAATTGTAAAAGCTGTACTCACAAGCCTTTGTAGAGCGCGAGGCACATATAACTTATTCCATAGTTAACTTTGACCGTTTCAATTATAATTTGACGCATGTCATATATATATATAAAACATATAAGAAATACTTTTTTTTGAGAGTTGGGAAATAACCACGTGAGGTTTTGAGAGCACCACTCCACTACTCTCACTCACGACGAGAACGAGAGATGCTTACGCTTAGTACCAGTCTGGAATAAGAAGAATATATTTTTGAGCAATTGAATGCAAGCCAATTTACATTATATATATATTTTTGGTTCTGTGAGTTGTGTCTGTACACAAGATGAAGTGGACTTCATCTGCGAGTACTACCCAGAGCCAACAAATAAAAAAACGAGCATTTCAAGACATTGAATGCACCAGCTGGCTAATAGGCTATGCTCTCTCTCACCCGTGGTGTGCTTATATGTTCATCTCATCTCTAACAGCTCCCTAACTCCACCACCATACCACTCCGCTCCGCGTACTCCTTAAAGTATAACCGTTTAGGGGAAATATCTTGTTTTGCAGTTTACAAATGACACACTTAAAGGATGAAAGAACCGAACCAAACCTTGTCCATTTCAGGCTCGTCGGTTGGAAAACTCTCCTGAGCTGAGCGGCAAGAAGTGTTCAAAAAATATAATATTATTATTGAAGTTGAACCTGCTTCGAATATAAAAAATACTACTACTACTCTGCTGTTCCTGTTCCTTCGTTTTCTTTCTGCTGTTTATTGATAGCTCGGGAAAATAATTCAAGGTTGGTTTTGCTTTTCTTGTTGGATAGGTTGTTGTAGGAAGGAAGAGAAACACGAGTTTTAGAATCGATCCTCTCTTTTCTTGCTTAATGCATTTCCTTCCTTTTGGGAGATCCAGGAAAATTGCAGCAATAAAGCAAGTGGTTATTTAGAAGTAAACGACTGAAAATGAATGGAAATGAGAAGACAAAATTGCAAAGGCGGGTCCGTGTAAAACAAGAAAATGCTGAAAATTCTCGTCTCGTTTATGTATGTGGATATGTGTAGCAGGAGCAGCATCATAAAAAGTGGGAATGAAATGTTAGGATATGGTTCCGTTCCGTTCCCAACAACGTCATCATCACATCACATCGCATCTCACATCATACCGTACGTACCCTCCTACGTAGCGCCCATGTCTTTCAAGAATGTGTCGTGTGGCAAAACCATGAAAAATAAGAAGGTGAGGTTTTTGGAGTTTCACATCCTCCCCCGCCCGCTTATTACTCTGGTTGCAATATTCACGACAAAGATGGGCTTACATAATATGCCAATGTACTTTTGAGATTGGAGTTTAGAAGACGAAAAAAAGTAAAACACACGTCGTCTCAAACTAAGAAACAAGTCATGTGTTGAGTTCTTCTGTCTGCTCAAAGTTTTCCGGCAAGTACAGGAGGATATACGTTTTTTTTTTTTAGAAAATGGATAGCTCTAAGAAAGGGATAAGGACAGGACCCTTGGGACGATAATAAGAGCACACACCTGGTCTTGGTCTCAAGTCTCATGAAACTTTCAGAAAAAAAAAATTTTTTTTCCTTGAAACTTGAGACGTACTTTTGCTCTCTTTCTCTCTGTGATGAAAACAACTCGTGGAAGTTTTTGGGGTTGTTTCTCGATGATGGTTGTATCCTGTCGTATACAATATTCTAAAAACTGAAAAGTTACACTCCAGGTCTCAAACAATTGCTCCAAGACTCTGACAGCTGTAAAACCTCCAAGGCGAAAATCCTCTCCGATAAAATGCTACACCCATATGCCCTATGTGGTTTGGCTAAGGCCCTACTTTTCTTTATATAGTCCTGGAGAAACATGTGTGTTTCCAGTTTCTGCATAAACCCAACTTGTTAAATACGACAGAGCAAGAAGAAGTTTTCAGGGTTTCTCTGGACTTAAGTGCAAAATGCCGTAGATCTCTGGAAGAAGACTACTGGAGTAGTAGTAGTAGCCGAAGTAGCCTTTGGAAAATCTGCTTTTCTTGGGAAAACTTGAGATATTCTAAAAAGGGAAGAAGGGCTCTAGCTAAATATATGGAGCGCACTTTTGAATAGGGGATTAGATGATGAGAACTGAGAACCGTTCAAATAAGGAAATACAGTTGAATTCTTTTCATTATGCAAGTCATGTCATGCCGCCACTGCTCTACTTCCTTTTAATTCGTTTTATTCCCCGTCTTTTCAAATCCCTCCTGCTTCCACGCTCCACGATTCAATACAAGGATTTTATTCAAGGGATATATAGGGATAGGGATACCCATCCAGCAAAAAAGAGAGTCGAGTCAGTTGTATTTATTTATTTTTTTATATACCTTACATAAGGGCTCTCCTGTCACATTCTTGTTGCCACAAAAATATGATATACGTTTCGAAATGCAGTGAATAAACTCTCTCTCTCTCTCTCTCACACACACACACACAAGAGACAAGAAGTTGCCTGACTCACTCCAGAATTACACGGATGAATAAAAAGGTTGCACAACCTCATATATTACACACGTCTTGCACAGTTTTTTTTGGATTTGATCCCATCCAATATCGTCCACATGTTTTCGACCCTGTTTTCCTATGCACATATATATCTTTTTAAACGGTGGTACACACACAAATACAAACAAAATACTTTACGTTTAGTCCATATATAAAAAAATATATATACGTCATCTGCCCTTTTCACCCAGACACGAAATACTTATACGAATCTCTGGTTGTATATATCCTACGGTTTTTTTTGTAAAGGAGAAAATTCATGAGGGACGAGAAAAGGGAATATAAGGAAACATTGAAAAGATTACATCAAAATTCAAGAATGACAACCCACCAAGGTAAAGTTCCTTATCCTACAAAAAGAAGTAGCTTTAGGCACCCTCATTTTTTTCCCTGGCGTTTGGCAGTCGACAATGAGAAAAGGGAAAAAGCTGGATTTTTTTTGGCTAGTCCTTTTCTTGCAATCTTGTGGATGTGGAGGGGCTCGTGAATAAAGTTGGAAGAAAAAGATACATGAGCATAAGAAGAGCATATGCATTGGAATGAGGATCGTTAAGCACGTTCTTTCGTAGCTTTTACATGAATCAAGTCAATAAGAGCAACACACATTCATTCTCATTTTGAATGCTTTTCCCATCCAACCATTCTCCCGGACAGATAGTCTCACTGTCGTAAATTTTGCTTTGGGAAATATATTCGTATATCCCTTTTTTACCTGCTAAAATATATACCGACCGACGACTCTCTGAAAGCCTGGGAGTTTCTTGGAAAATCGGAAAAGTGCGGAGAATGAATATGGTGGTTTTAATGTAATCCGCGCCACTAGTTGGTTGGAGCACGACGGGCACTCATTTTCAACAGATATATATATATATTTAAGTAAATGCAAAGTCTTAAGTTGCTAATTTTATCAGAGCTTCACAAAGAGAATACCTTTAAGCTTCAAAAGCTTGGGTGGGAGGGAACTGGGAACGACGGGAATTTGTGTGAGCTCTGGCAGGAGTTGGAAGAGTTGTGCGAAAAGCAAACACAAAATTATTGGATGGGATGATGGGAAGCCCGATTTCCAGGCTTAGGTAGGTAGGTATTTTCTCTTGTCAAGTCATTCCAGGTTGGTTGGTGGAATTGGAGCATTTGGTGGAAAAAAAAGTCAGGAAAACTGGGAATCTGAAAATCCTAGAGCTTTTAGAGCATTTGATAGCGTTGAGTCGACGGAAGGCGGTGGTTGGTGGTGGTTGCGCTTTTCTCGGGAGAATAAATTTTACAGCTGTGGTTCCATCCAACCGAAAAAACCACCTCCGCAGCAGCTCCAGCTCCGCATGAAATATAAGTCTCTAGCAACAACGTCCTTGACGCGCGGTGGAGTTCCAAGTTGAAAATTACAAACTCCACCAAAGCTCTCCACTCCACATCACCAAAATTATTCAAGTAACTTTAACGTGTGAATAAGTTATTCATTGAGCTAATCGCAATAATTTATGTAAATCCAAATTATTATGCAAGAAGCCGAGGTGTGCTACGATGAAGATGATGATTATGATATTTTATACTATAAAGCTAACAAGAATATTTTAATTTTATTAGGTACTTACCGTGAATATACAGCCATCCTTCCACCTTGCATGGATAAGTGATTGCTGGCATTTGAATTATCTGGAGACCCCGAAAAGGGTTTGGAAGTTGATTGAAATTTTTCTGGTGCATGCTCTGCTGCTGTTGCTGATGCTGATGATGCTGCTGCTGCTGCGGCTGCATGTTGTGCCTATGAACAGTGCACATCGGGACCGGAGTCGTTGACCGACTCTGGCCCTGATAGTGATGGTGATGAAAGCTGTTATTCATGCTTAAGTTGTGCATCCCCCCCGCTAAAATATGCCAAAGCCACTAGGGATATTTAATCCGATTACAAAATTTCAGTAATGTCAATATTATTACTGATTATAAAAGCCTATATAGCATCCATCCAGAGTGCACTACTAAACACTTAAGCTGTATATATATTATATATTTTCCACATTTTCTGAAGGGAGAGAATGACTCAACTCAAAAAGATAATAATAATATTCTTCTGATGGAGTACCTATCCTCCTTTTTTAATACATTTCTTGTTCTGACTCATTCGACCATGCACTTTTTATTTCTATTCGAATTCCTTTAAATTTCCGTTTTCAACAATTCTATTTCGCATCTGTTTCCCACACACCCAGCCAGTGTCAGTTTTGGAGAGAGAGAGAGAGAGAATGGCCTCGTTCCAAAATATGTGTTGGTTTTGTTCCTCTCTCGGCGTTCGGCGCTCCTTTTTCGAGGAGTAAGCAAAAAACAGGAAATTCTTTCTCTTTCTGGATGGAGGGCAAAAACGGAGTGGAAAACGTGAGATGTTATCGTAGGCGGTGGCCCATATTACTTTACGTCCGTCTTTTTTTTCTTCTTCTTCTTCTTCCTCGCTTTTAACTAAACCGACACAGAAGCATTTTGTTCAAAATGTATATAACATTCATTTCGACCTGATTAATCTCTCACGAAAAAGAAAAATTCTCTCGCAATTTCGGATCACAATCACATCCCACGACACCCCGTGACTGACTTATGGCCGCGCTCTGTGTTGTAATGAAAACGGGTTTAATATCCCTTTCTAGTTTTGTTAAAGATCTTCCAAATAAAAAAAATCAATTTTCATGAGAGAAAGAGAAGAAAAAGAAATCCTCCGCGTTGAATCCACTATTTTTTTACACACAGTTTATTTCCCGAAAGTAAACATTTCCCTTTTCTCCACTTCACATAAAAAACACACACACACACTTGACGTTTTTCTTATTATGTTTACTCTTCAATAATAATATTATATCAAAAAAGTAATAATAAATCCTCAGAGTGCAGCACAGACCCAGACAGAAATTACAGTTCTCACAATATTTGCACAAAGAGCAACGAGCCGTGATCGAGTGCTCGCATCCACAGAAAATCAGCGTGTAATTACACGGTTTTCCCAAGAAAACACTTGGTTTATGGCTTGCTCTTTGGGTATTAATGGAAAATGTAGAAATCTAGACGCAACTCGCTGTACACACACAAAACATGAGACTGTTTTGGTTGGTTGTACACAGCAGCACTATATATTATATACTTTTAATTGGAGAAGCAGAGGCTCATAATAATATAGGCTCCCAAGCAGGAGTTCCGTCCGAGACAGTACCCTTTTTCTTCTTATATAGTTTCCGTCCGAGAGTGTATTAGAAAACCTCGTAAAATTGTTTACGGGAACTTGTTCCTCCTTAGTTGTTAGTTGGTTTACTTGGTTGTTGGCAGTAGTAGTGTATCATCGGTCCCACATGAATCTCATTTCCTCATGTTTGTTTACATTTCTCTGCCCTAAAATCAACAAAATAAGGGGAAGAGTAAATAGTTGCTGGTCCTATTAATAAAATACATATATATATACATGCATAAAGACAAATAGTAGAGAGACAGAGAGGATCACAGAGTACTAGTACACAAAGATAGACAGAGTCTCTCTCTGAAAAGTGGTTAAACGTGGAAATGTGAACACCATGATGTGTGGGCTTAGGCACTAAATAAGCATAAAACAAGAGAGATAATTTTGTTGTCTGTGTTGGTATAACGTATCGCATCGCGCGGGTCCGTAAAATGTTAAAGACCTTATAAGACCAAATACACTAAGGATAACCACAAAAGAAAACAGAGAGAGAGAGAGAGAGACAAAAAACTTATCAGCGGAATGGTCGAGATTGACCCAGAGTACATCCTGTGCCCTTTGATACAAATGAGCATACGCTTAATGATTACTTTTTGGGCATTTGGCTGTGAGGCTATATGGAATATGGAGTTTGTAATAAAAAATGAATAGCTTCCCGAGTCTAATCTCTCCAGAGGGAAGTCATTGGAAAATGTCGTGGAGTAAAACTAAACCGCACACTACTTCTACTACTACTACTTTTCTACTATACGCTGCCCTTTTCTACGCAAACTTGTTGATGGAAACGTAGAAATCTTATAGGGTTCACACGGGATATACAATAATAATATGCATGTGTGTTTTGTGTGTGGTAATAGTACACAGGCACCAGGATATTTATGGTGTTTTAAAACGATTTTCCAAAAAGTGTAACTTGATTGAACAGCCAGACATGTTTATTAAACGACAGGGAGACAAGTTGTGTTCCGAGAACCACCACCACCACATATTTTTAGAATGCTTTGATCCCCACGTGTTTATGGGATATATTCGTCTGAAAGCCACGACGACTTTGGACACATGCTGGGCACATTTTCTTCTTTATTCATGGACTCGACTTTCCTTTTCAGAATGCTCGTTTTTTCTCTAATTATATTCTAATTTAATTGAGATGGCGATGGCCAGCCTTTCCTAATTTGTCTCAGGGTCGTAGTCGTATTCTCTGTCTGCGATTCGTTGTGAGTGAGCGTTGTTAACTCGACGAAAGCTGGCTGACCGACACAATTTTCCTTTTAGTAAAAGTGTACCGATCCATTTTAAAGTGCAAATGAATGACAGGACAGAGAGACAAGCGTTGGGATAGATGCAGTTAGAAGAAAAGAGAAAAGAATTTCATTTTCAAAATGAGAGATGAGGTGGTGGTATGTATGAAACCCAACAGAAGCTACGTTGATTTTCAAGTTCATGAGCAAAATGAGTGAGTCACTTTATGAGATGGCTGCAAGCGTAAAAACATTTTGTTTGCGACGATTATTATTATTTCAGATTTCAATGCAGAGAGCCTACAATCTCGCAACACTTTCATATCTCGATTACAGTACAGTTGGCTAATGGGAAACACTGGCATACTTTACTAACTAATCTAATCTGCATAATATTTACTTCATTCATTCAATTTCAGTAGCGATGGGATGGGATTGTGGTTAGGATATAATATTCAGCTTGAAGGTGCACATTAACGTGATTTACTCTCATTAGATGAAGGATTTATATTCAGGTAAAAGCTACTAAACTTCGTGCCCATGTGATTTAGAACATCTCTCAAAAAAATATATTCTTACTTTTTGTTGGATATTTTCTTACTGATTTATTTAACAAAAAAAATATTGATGAAAAATCCTGCGGTCTTCTGCACGACTATTTGCATGATATTCTCGTTTGTATATCCACCAGCAAAAAAAATTATGAATTAATGCGATGAAAGCATTATTATCATTTTCATTGGCTAAATTGTTTACTTTGAGCAGCACTTTTTTAATTATGTGCATGCATGTCAGCAAAAAAAATCCTATTTTATATCAATTCTCATATTCTCTCACACATGCACTCCTCCTTGAGGCACCCCATGAGCCTGACTTTAGTGCTGAGATTAGTTCTCCTCAACCAGCCTGTGGGCTATATGTTGTTCTCTCGAAGAATTGACAGGCAATAAACGTTTATGTAAACAGCAGAGACTGACTGAGTGACGTTCCGTGACTTCAACTTGATTGGAATACTCAGCGAGAGAGAGAGAGAGAGAGAGACTCTTTAAATAGGTGTTTGCAAAGGGGAAATTGATGAGTCAAAAATGAAAGGAGGTGAATGCTCTTCTCGTTATAATTTTTTCGTACCTTTTTCTCTATCAGCCAGAAAGCCTCTTCCTCACGAAAAGGTAACAAAGTTGTTGAGTGAAGTGTAAGCGTGCATACATTTACATTCATTTGTTGGGCATGTAAAATGGAGATGAACAGTTTTTTGGTGGAAAAAAATCCGACACCTCTCACCATTTCCCGTAATACAAGGTCAGGGATCTTTTAGGAGCATTTTTGTAAGAATTCAATTTATGAGTCAGGGAAATCCCTAAAAAATATTCATAAGGCACACAAAGGAATGCTACTACTCGAGTGTGAACAGACACAGTAGGAAAGGGAGTGCAAGCATTTCAACACGTAATTTACGAGGAGTGCATCATGCATGCACATGTCATTGTATCCTTGTTTATGACTACAAGCATAGTAATAAAGTAATTCCAGTAGTTATATATCAGGAAATCAATGTAGGCGAAGTTGACATTAAAGTTAAGAGCAAGAGTAAGTAGGTAAATATATGTGGAGTAGTGGAGATAAGGAAGCGAAAAATGGAGTACAAGTTACCTTTTATCAAAGTCCAAAAGATGCAGATAATTTGACAACCTGTGAATCTTGGAAGCACTAAAATGTCACCAATTGTGTTTTAAGATTAACGTCAAATTAGAGACAATGTAGGTAGTCCATGCGTCAAACGCCAAATGGTAAAGGTAGCGTAACATAAGTAAGAAAATATAAAATTTTGCCGAAATCGCACTTTCCGCTAGACAGGTAAAAACTCTTTATTTCCTGGAAGCACAGCTCTCTCCGACAATGTTATCTCATATCGCGTGAAAAACGATACAACACATCATCATGACATGACACAACACAACTCGCTCACACGTATTTGCCAACTTTTCAATAGCACGTCAAACTGTTGTACAAACTAGTGAAGAAAACTGTCAAGATATCAATCACCTATATGGTTCTTGATTTAAACAACGTTTCGCCAAAAATGGAAATCGTTAAGTCAATAACTATCTCTCTGAAGTCTGAAGTACTAGTCTGACTTCTGTAGTTGGTAAAAAAACTGAGTAAGCAAGATATATATTTTGCATATATCAAGCAGTTCACTTCACATTTACACACGAAATCTGAGGAAAGCTAGAAAATCATATGAAGTCGTACGGACGACGGACGTAGTGAGGATGTGACCACATTGCTGTCCCGAGGAACACTGAAACCTGTCTGCAACAGCAGCCTGCATCTTGTTCGTACCCTCGTAGTAAAGGGAGATCACGGTGGAGTTAGTGGAGTAGTACACACAGGAACACACCACCACCATACCACCACGATGTTCACGACTTGAAGATGTTACATATACGTTAACTACATCATATCGTATCGTAAGGGAGTCATGCTCGCATTTTTTTACTGTGTGCTGCTGTTGTGTGCAGCCGGTGGTGGTGGTGGAACTACTATAAAGAACTTGAGCGCATAAAGAAGGGTGTATAAAAGGAGATAGGCATACATTCAATGTTTTAACGTACTTTTTGTGCATGTTGTTAGTTGTTACTACCTACACTCACTTTATGTATATTTAGGGGCATAAAACAAGCGTAAAAAAAGCTTTCCCTCTCGTCTTCATCCCTGTAACTTTCCGAGACGATCAAAAAATGGGTATAAGGTGACGATGATTGTGGAAGTGTATCCGTCCGCGTCCTGTGCTGTGGTCACAGAAATGTATCTTAGATGTCCTTCATTCATTCATTCATATTGTCTCGTGGTTGTGCTCTGTTGCAACTTCATTTTCGCAAAGTATGTACTTTGTATTTTAGATTAGTCTCTGGCGTTTATCGAAATCTACGAGGTTGACATTGCAATTTGCATTTGCAACTTGAGTTATTTATGTGGTACAAGGCTAATGTAGTGTATGTTGTGTTGTAATAGTATATAGCGAGCGATGCGTGATGTGCATTTGGGACTGGAAGGCATTTTTTTTAGCTTTCCAGGAAGAAAATATGTACTGAATGTCAAATGTATTTGCAGGACTATTATATTAATGACACTACAATAATTTAGTACATGACGTATAAAAGTCTTGAGCATGACTTGCACGATCACTGCTACTTGTTTCCTTCTTGAACATTGCGTGATTACTGGCATTCATATTTAGGTTAGGGTTAAATATTTTCGGGACTTAAAAGACCCTGTAGTTGTGACTAAAACATGACGTGAAGAATATTACAGATTTAATCGGGGCAAATTGAAAATATAAAAGCTAAAAATCACGATTACGGAGCAGGACAAGAATGGAAGCACGTAATTCCAAGCCTAGCTTGTTAGCTTGCCAAGCTTGTTAAAAATGTCGAATCTAATCATATTTGTTTATGATTAAAAGGATTTATCAACGCTGCAATTTTCGCTATATGAGCAAATGGATCTGTCTCTATTCATTCCTTCAATGTTTCGGACAGTATATCGTGTCCGTCTTGTTTTCTCATGTGCCAATCAATTTCAACAAAACATATCCTGTGTCGATTCAAACGCGAAATTGTTTAGTGAAATTAAGAAAAAGGCTTCTATTGTCAGGTTGACACCGAATGCAATATCAAACTGACCTTCATTATTGATCTGCCATGTGACAGTTTTGTTTGAAATAAAGCTGGATAAACAATATAATATTTAGCGTGAACAATATAATTTTCTGCATTTTTCATGGCACATCAAATTTCATAATTAAATCTACCTGCCTGCAAAGTATTAGCGCTCAAGATCTCATTCCGATGGACTCCAGTGGCATATACTACAAAACTAGTCATGTTAAAACTGGATGATGGAAATTATGTAGCTGAATGACTTGAAAGACACCTCATATACGACGCCATTATAGATGCCATTATAGACACCTTATATAGGACGCCATTTACTGTGATGGGATAACGGTGCCGTAATCACAGTTTATCAAATATACTTCACTGTCTATACCACAACGTTTAACATTTTCTCAGTCTATATTGCAGGCTCATGTACACTAGACATTTGCCTGATTTGCCGTTTAAAATGCATGTGGCACATTTATGACACCCACCCAGCCCGATCCCCGTGATCCGAATGGGGTCAGATTGAAAGCAGGGCTTCCTTGACCTCTGAGGAATGTCCACCCACACCACGGAAATTTTGCAGGGTGCATGAAAAAAATCCTTCATACGCCGTGTTTGCGACTTGATTCCAAAAATCTAGCTCATACGAACAAAACATAAACATACACTCTGCTGCAGCTACCAGTCAATTTTGGTTTAAAAAATCAGATGAAAGAGTTCGTAGATATCGGCATATACATAAATGAGCGTCAAGCTGTACATATTTTGGAGTGGAGATTATGAGAACTGATAATCTCATTTGTAAATGACTCACAGTGATAATTTATAATTTAAAATTAATTCAGTAATATCAGTAATACAAATTGACATTTAGATACACATAGTAAGTTTTCTTTTCTTGCTTCGGGACGTGGCTCACCAAATTCATATTTCACTCCGTAATCCAACGGGGTTTATTAATATTATTATCCAATATTACCTTCAGGGCGCAAATGATCAATGTGAATAGCCCAAATTTTCAGTGTTATGACAGGGAAAACAATTACTTGTGTAACTGTATGTCTAAAAACACTAAATAAAATCGAATTGAATTGAATTGAACCCGTAATAATAGGTATATCATATCATACCATTCATTGTAAATTGTAACACAGCCACACAGGTTTTGTAATTTATACCAAAATTTTGTACATCCTCATTCCCGATAAATTCATTTATT
>JAANSN010003856.1:0-16979 GCA_036850665.1 Dicranocentrus wangi | reverse complement strand
TATTTCGTATTCGTGAATTTATTTCTTATTTGTGGTACATGTCAATGAAACCAAACAGAAAGCTATTTATTAGCCGGTATATTAAATTTAATAAATGTTTCTATGATGTCTACAAATTGTTATATATGTATTTATAACTGCACCACCTCAAAATCTTTCCTCCACTTCATTTCAGGCTCCATACTAAAGTATGTGGCTAACAGCAAATGAGCCCGTCGGTCTAAATTCCTTTTTAAACAGTTCTTTATCTCAGTTCTTAAATTTTTCGGAGTTGTCTCTCCATTGGGGAGTTGAAGCTGCTGAGGACGTGCGATTGCTTCATCATCTGCAGCTTGTGGCGCTTGATTATTTTCAACTGTTGTTGGGTAAATAAATGCATTGGTTTCTGGATTCACCTCAATTGGGATTATTGGGAAGTCTTTTAATCCCAGCAGCTCCTCTCCAGCCGACCTTAAACTTTTGCAAAACTGGGAGAAATTCTCCTTAAAGGTAGCTTCCTCCGTGCCAAGGGCCAAACAGTTGGTGACCACAACGAGTAAATTTGGAGTTACTCTGTCGATCGTGTCAGACAGGATCATCAAAGAGTCCGTAAATCTGGCAGGACTCATTTGGCCCATATTATTATTATTATTATTATTATTATTATTTTCACCAGCAGCAGCGGCAGTGACCAGCACAAGCACCAAATTGGGGTAAGCCTGCTCCCTGACTTTGAGCAACCCCGCGTTGTCAATTGCATTGTAATACGTGGAGGACTTCTCCGGGTACTTCATAATCGAGGCGTTTGCTCGAGCAAGTAAATTTATGAGTAAAACCTCGTTTTTTAATACTGACGCCTCGCTGTTGTTACAAACTTTGGCAACATGCACGTCGGCAGACATGTCCTTTCCTGCGATCTCGCAGAATATTTTCTTTTTGAAAAGAGGAATCCCGTTGTTGCCACCACCATTACTTGCGTCGCACTCCCTAATAAAGATGTAATCGTCGAATAGGGTTGTCATTGTTTTATTAACTTGGAGGTCGGACTCACCAGAGACTAGAATCAGCAAGGAGTCAATAGGCCTACCAACGACAAGGGCGGACTTCAAGTATGGGATTAGATGAGCAGGTGGCTCCCTCTCCCAAACCTTGGACCAATATTCTGGCCCAAATTTAACAACGGTAAAGGCTGTTCCGCCGTAGGCTACCACTGAGCTAAATACCGTTTTCAGTGTTGTAGTTGTTTTGGGATGTAGCCCGGAAGGATCAATGTGAGACGCAGCTCGTAGCGCCAATCCTGCTGGTCCACTGGTCACTGACCCTAGCCATAGGGGCGACAACAGGAGGCCAGCCATGCCCACCCCTGTAGCAGCCACAATGCCGCCTAGTGCCACGTCTTGCCAACCTCCAAATTTTGCACCTGACGACTCTGCAACCTGATGCTCTGCAGCTGGTGACAAACAGGTGAAATAGTGAGTTTCCTGGAGCAAAGGCAATAAGTACGCAGTAAGTAGGGATATGATGGGATTACCTTTAGCTTCGACTTCCACCTGATCACGCGACACAACCACCCAATCCTCATCATCCTCTATGTCGCTCTCTACTACTCCATTCTCCCCACCACTAGCTAATAATTCCACTTTGGCTTCCATTTTGCAAATAAGTTGAGGTAAATTAGCAATAAGTCAGACTAGCTCTAGCTGCTGTAGCTAAAAGCATTAGGAATGTTATACTATTGCGAAAAGAAGAGTGTATTTTTGTGTTTGTGGATAACTCCTTCAAAAGCTGGCAATGTATCACAAAATTACACCGTGTACGAACCTATCTTGGTCAACGAGTAGCCTTTTGCACAATCAATCATGATCATATCAACTTGATGATGGTTTACACCGTACTTATATTTTCATGACAATCAGTCTGTAAGCATGTCTGACCGTGCGTGCAAGCGCAGGTAAGTCACCAGGCAGACTTGAGATTTTTTGTCCAGGTGGTTTAATAATAGTCGATATGTTGGAAACTCCAACTTATTCAACTCCTACTCATCTTCACTGGAGTGTGTGCGGTGACGTGGAAGGTGACATTCGTTGTCTGTGTGGATCCGCATCACTTGTTGAGAATACGAGCCTACTTGCGAACATATGGCAGCAAGCATCTCTTTCTAACATTTGCAGACAGACTGCATCTCTCAGGGTAGTTGTTCAGCAATCTCTGGGCAATTCCTTTCAGTTTACAGAATTTATCATTTACTACTCGCTGGCTGTCGTCACGCTCAAAATTAGAAAATGTTCAAATTTTTAATTCTCATTGCATCTCTGCTAATAATTGCGTGTGTGAAGAGCACTTTGGGTGAGTTGCAAAATATATTGTTTTTTCATCAAAATCTTTTAGAAACCAAATCAGCGAAATCATGTTTTACCTTTCAACTCCAGCAGCTTTCAGTTGTTATAGCTGCACCTACATATCAAACGACAAGTTGGAAAATGGGCATAATTCGTGCAAGACCGGGAAATCTCCAAAGGACTTTATGATAACAGATTGCGCACACGATTCAAGTGATCTGCGAAACGGCACAAGGAGCCTTGGGAGTGGTGTGTGTACTAAAAAACTCAAAGTATTACTGTTGAAAGGACTTTAATACTTTCTAATTGTCTTTTCTTTCAATTTTTAAGAGCATCAAAATAGACAAACTTCAGGCGGATATGGATGCATTAAGGTGGTGGCAACTGGGACTTGGGGGACTGCAGGAGACTACAAGCAAGGTTTACATACTACAGCTCGGTCTTGTGTAACACTCAACGGGCGGCAGGTTAATAAGACGTGCGAAAGTAAGCAAAGGCGGGAATGGGAAGCCATCGGTGAAAACAATTTACCACATCCACTGTGGCAAGCCTTGAAGGAACTAGGTTTTAGAGACTATTCTGAGACTACTTACATAACGGCTTGTTACTGTGATGGTTCCGAATGTAACTCAGCCTCTTATTATGAGAGCCTGCCGCCGGTGACCGCTATGATTGGCCTTGTGATAGTTTGGCAATATTTATGCTTTATGTAATATTTATTTATTAGTCATATCTGATTGTATTACGAAAGTTGTAAACTTAAGTTATTACAATATAAAATTAGTTGATAGGGCCCGTTCTAAGGGCGGGCAATGAAGGTAATTGAGATGGAGAACAATGTATTTCGATATTTGTGTCTGGAATCACATTGCCTTATTATGCGCAAAGATGATTATAATACAAAATACTTAGCGGAGTATTTTTAAATGTCAAAAATTGTGCAGAATCATTTATTTATCCAAACATATGTTTGACTAGCATCAGTTAAAAAAGTATAGATGCACCCTGTGATAAGAAGAAACTGATGGGCAACAACTCAAAAATGGCGAATGACGTTTGAATTTTTGCCCTTGAACCCCTCCCTGGATGGAATATAATTATTGAGCTATTTGTGTACGTATATGCAGGGCAGATGCATGTTGCTAATACGCTGAAAATACAAGCTCTATACTCTACCATGTAATTAGGAATCAGTGATTTTTAATGCATATTATTTGGTTGCGGGATTCAAATCTGAAATGTGTAATTGATAAGGCGTGTCTGTCTAGTAGTCGGTATACCTATAGTTTTGATTTGATTGCCATGATTTGTTTCGTGAGACTCCTTGTCATTGTTTTATCATATTACGCATATAATATTAGGTTCTCTTACTCTGGAAGCTTTTTTAAAGCTAAATGTACTTCCCGCAATTTGTTTCCCTAATAGTTTTTATATAGTCCACATTACCCCAATAGGGATTAACACCATGTCATTTCGCAAGAAATTTTGTTGCAGACTAAGAGAAACTGATATTGACCCCTGAACCAACAGAGATGGCCCCAAATTGAATGAAAAATCCAGTTTATCGGATAATTTTTTTTATTATGCTGTAATAATATGTTGTATGAGGTGGAAGCGGGTGAAACACTTCAGTTCAATACATTTTTGAAAGCTCATTTCTGAATTGAAGAATTTGAGCGGTCATGCTTCATCATTTACAAAATTTCCTCCAGCCTTTCATTTCATTCGGTTTAGAGGATTTGTGATCCACGAGCTTCACACGGTTCTGTTCTACTTTAGCATTTATTTATGTACCATTTTTTTAAACTTTGAACAACGTCAGCGAAAGCTAGGGAGTTTGTTTGATAGCAACCAGTGTTTGTTTGTGTGCAAATTTATAGAATGTTATATTTTGGGTGTGTGTGGCGTTAACTTACATAAGCAGAAAATTTGTCGTGTTGTCCACAATGGTGCTCATGATGTCGAGCCCGGTTTCCCTTTTCAAGGTGAAGAAGGGGCGGAGCGCAAAGGAGTAGGGCATCATTGCCTTGATCTGTCGCCGGACCACTCGACTATTCCCTCTTTTGCCCTTCCAGAGCTCAACCCCGTCGGCCGAGTGAATCCCCGGCAGAGCCCCATTCTGACACATGAAGAGGAGAAAGGGCTGGAGGACCAGACTGAGGCATCCCGCGACCGCCACAAACATGAGGAGAGAGGGATCAGTGGTAGAAAAGTAGTTGAGAACCAGGAAGTTGGAGGCGACGCAAATGATCATCACGAGAGCCACCCCGGCCGTGATGAACAAGTCTGCCCAGGAGTTACCCAGCTCGGTGAGGATGTAGAGCTGGGAGTGCCAATGATGGTAGTTTTTGAAGGACCAGGTCCAGCCCCAGGACCAAGTCTCGGGTCTCATGGGAGTCGACGATGCTGGTCCCCGGACCGGAGCCACCCGTCCTCGACCTCGCCCCTTCCCGCCCCACCCAACCCTTTCCCATTGCTCCAAGCCAAGCTTGACCCCGCCTAAGATGAGCTTCGCCAGAAATGAGCCATTTCCCTCTGAGCTGGTCTCGGTTCCGGTGGTCCCAGTACTCAAGCCCAGATTCATCTCGGCCAGCTTCGCCACCACCCTCGCGTACGAGAGCGAGATGAGCACTTCAGCAGCCAGAAAGCATGCTCCAAAGAAGCTTCCATGGAAGAAGACGTAGCTTCCAAGGAGCTTTCTCGGGATCTCCGGGAGGACCCCGGTGAGATACAAGTTGAAGGGATCAAAGGACACAAGCCAGGGGCCCACCATGGTGCACAGGGCAAATCCCCAGAAGCCGAATGCCAGGACGTAGCCGCAGAGCTCCTCGATATCAGGCATTCTATCCGCGCGTGGCCAACCTAGTTCCAAAATAAACCGCCAGGTTTATTCCCAACCTTTCCATTTAAAAAAAATGTAATTACCATTATTTTGCGTTCCCGAAACTCGAAATATTTCCGTCACAATGTACGCCCCGCCTTGAGTATCCCTCCCCATCGAGTAGGTCACGATGAAGGAGGCCAGTCCTGCCGCAAACACGACAAAGTGACAGACCGCCTCGACCGGCGATATCGGCTCATTCTGGGTTCGATAGAGGTAGTAGACCGCCCCCATGCGGGCAGGAATGTAGAGAAACACCACAAAGCCAATCAGAAACTGGGTGGAATGCCACACTAGGAATTTTCTTGGAGTTCCCCAATCCGGGTGAACAATCACCCTCCCCCGGGAAATGTCGTAAAAATAGGGCATTTGAATCCCCATCCCTTGGTACATTAGCTGCACGTTAATGTAGGCCTCGCAAAATCCCATTTTTTAAAAATAGATTTTCCAGATCAACCTGAATTTCACAAGGTGTCTGCAAAGAACCCAGTAGGGATCTGACGATTTTCGGGAAAATGGAGTTTATACTTTTTCCGACAACACCCGGATTTTATTGATTAAATCTTGTTGACTTTAAAAATATATGGCTTTATTAAAAAAATACGACGAAAATAAAAATTAAAAACAGCTTGTTACAAAAAAATGTTTTTTTTTCTGCTTTTTTATTACTACAACAACAACTCGTGTTATAAATGCGCAGTGAGTTGATTTTGAAACATGGACAAAAATAAATGTAAGCAAAAAAAGTGAATTTGTTTCTAGGAGACCGCATTTAACATTCATGGACGACAACCTACGTCTACATGAGTAGAAAGGTGGCCGTGTAGCTAACAATCGTGCTGAGTATGTCTAGTCCAGTTTGCCGTTTGAGGGTGAAAAAGGGCCCTAGGGCAAATGAATAAGGGCTCATTGAGCGGAGCACCCTGCTCCGAGCCGGCGACAGGCCGGTTTGCCCCCTCCAGAACTCAATTCCCTTCCACGACGTACTCCCGGGAAGGGCCCCACTCTGAAACAAGAGTAGTACAAAGGGGTGGAGGATGAACGCCATGGCAGCGGCCATGAGAACATAAACCAGGAGGGCCGGCTCCCTGTAATAGTGAACGGCAATGAAGTTTTCCGCGACGCAAATGGTGATCAACACTCCGGTCCCTATTACCAGGGCCGGGCCGAGCCAGTCGCTTCCCAGCCGGGTCAACAGCCCCAGTTTGGAATGCCAGAGGTGGAAGCTCTCAAAAGAGCGCCGAATGCCTCTCTCCTGCCATGGTCGCGCCCTTGAATGACGAGGAGGTGCTCCCAAGCGAACCACGACCCTCCTCCTATTCGATCCTCCACCGTCATCATCCCATCGAATCATGTTGACCAAGGCCAAATTCGGTGGTTGGTGCGGAATAGTGCCTCGACTCAGGTGGAGATTCCTTCCGGTCAGCCTAGCCATCTCGCGAGAGGTCAAGAGCGCAATGAGGGCCAACGTGATGATAACCGTGGAGGCAAAGAGAGCCATCCCGAATATGAGGCAGCTGGCCAGCGTCTTTCTCGGAATGTCTGGGACATGGAGCCCGAGCCCGGTCAAGAGGAGACTGAACGGGTCAAAGTTGACAAACCACGGAATGGCCCCGATGCTCAAACTAAAGACCCACCCGGTCAAGATCATGAAGTACCCAAACAGCTCCTCGCCGTCGGGCAATCTATCAGCGGATGGCCATCCTACTATCAAAAAATGTAAATGCCTCAATGATGAAAGAACGTAAGTTGCCATGGCAAATACCAAGTGGTAACCTTATATACCCTTATGCTCCACTCCAGAAATCCGAAACACTTGAGACACAACGGATGCACCGGTTTGGGGATCCGTTGTCATTGAGACCGGCCCAACGGTGGCGACCCATCCCCCGGCATATGCAACGAAGTAGCAGACCACCTCGAACGGGTCAACCACTCCTTGAAGCCCCTTGCCATTCCTGTGCAAGTGGTACAGGTGGGCCAGGTGGAAAGGGGTGTAGAGCATGCAAACGAGGACAAGGAGGGTTTGGGAGATATGCCAAACTGGAAACTTCCAAGGTCGCCGCCGCCATGGTTTTTCCCCCCAGTCCGGGTGCTTGATCAACTTGCCAGATGAGACTTCATAGTGTAATGGCATACGGATTCCGAGCCATTGGTTGAGAAGCTGAATGTTGATGAAGGCTTGACAGAAGCCCATGTTTGATGATGATTGTGTGACGATTGTGTGTGACGATTATATGACGACGACGAGCGCAAATGATGACTGTCTGTTTTGTTGGGAAAACCAAAAAAAAATGTACCAAAAACGGCTTTTGCAGGGATTTTTTTAGGTAACCAGTGTGGAATTTTTTTTTTTGGAAGGTGGAGTCTTGTTCCTCCCAACTGGGAAAAGGACGAAATAAAAGTCTTTAATATTTTTTTGCAACTTAGCTTCCAATACTTATACATGTCGTTGAAGAAGAAAATGGAGAAAAAAGGTTTACAAAAAATTTTTCCCCTTAAATGTTTTGATAACCACGACGAAGAGTACCTTAGCCCAGTGGCTCAAACAAAACCGTAACACAAAATTGAAAAAGAAAAAACAAACCTACCAGCATGAACATTTGATGGGCTGTGTTATAAAGGCATGAATGATGATGAATTCAATGATATTTTTCAGGTACCGTGAGAAACAAGACGCCACATGAGGATGAGGAGGGATGATATACTCTCCATCAAAACGAGACAGTAGGCGGAGTAGAAACTCCTGGAACAAGTCTCTTCTAATCCCAATAATAATAATAATAATAAGAAGAAACACCCAGTCAAATCTTAATGATGGAAAGCATAGAGAATAATGCTAATTAAACAAATAGATATATATATGCTCTGACAGAGTAGCAGTACGACGCAGGAAAACCATGTTGGGAATGAGAATATGAAAAGTATTTTTGGTTTATTCTTGAGGCAGTCCATCATATATGCTTCCATAATATGATTCCAACAAAACAACTATGCGAAAAAGCACTACATGAGTAAAAAGGTGGCCGTGTGGTTGACAATGTTGGACAGAATATCCAGCCCAGTGTGCCGTTTCAGTGTGAAAAAGGGGCCGAGTGCGAATGAGTACGGGCTCATTGAGCGGAGCTCTCGACTCCGAGCCCTTGACATGTTCGTCTTCTGTCCCTTCCAGTAGTGGAGCCCCTCCCTGGAGCAAATCCCTGCTGAGGCAAGACTCTGAAATACGAATAGTATAAAGGGGTGGAGGATGATGGCCAGCAACCCACCCATGAGGACATACACCAGGAGGGCCGGCTCCCTGTAGTAGTGAATCGCAATAAAGTTTTGCGTCACGCAAATGGCGATCCCCATTCCTGTCCCTACCACCATTGCCGGGCCAATCCAGCCGCTCCCCACCTTGGTCAAAATGTACAGTTTGGAATGCCAGCGGTGGAATCCCTCAAAAGAGCGTTTGGTGGTGTTGGTCCGCCGCGTCCTTATTGGATGAGGCGCCGAGGACGAGCCCAAGGAAGAAGAAGACCACCCCCGCCGACTCAAGTTAACATTAGCCTTGGTCAGCCTGGCCACCTCCCGAGAGGTCAAGAGCACAATGAGCGCCAGCATCACCGAAATGGTAGAAGCAAAGAGCGTCATCTCGAATATGAGCACACTGGCCAGCGTCTTTCTCGGAATGTGTGGGACGTGGAGCCCGGTCAGGAAGAGAGTGATTGGGTCGAAGCTGGCAAACCACGGGATGGAGCCGACGCTCAAACTGAAGACCCACGCGGTGAGGATCATAACGTAGCCAAATAGCTCCTCGCCGTCCGGCAATCTATCCGCGGAGGGCCACCCTGTTACCAAAATAGATTCCTTAGTAATGAAGGTTTCCATGGCAAATCCCAAGTGTTAAACTTACCCTTATGCTCCATTCCAGACATCCGAAATACTTGAGACACTACGGATGCCCCGGTTTGCGGGTCGGTGGTCATTGACACCGGCGCAGCGGTGGCGATCCACCCCCCGGCATAGCAGACAAAGTAGCAGACCACTTCAAACGGATCAACCGCGACCCCTTCCCCTTTCCCACTCCTCCTGTGCAGATGGTACAGCCAAGCCAGGTGGTAGGGCGTGTAGAGCATGGCGACGAGGAGAAAGATGAGTTGGGAGTAATGCCAAACTGGAAACTTCCAAGGTCGCCATGGCTTTCCCCAATCCGGGTGCTTAACCAATTTCCCAGTTGAGACGTCGTAGAAGAGTGGCGTCCGGAGCCCGAGCCATTGGTTCATTTTTTGGATGTTTATGAAGGCTTGGCAGAAGCCCATGATGATGAATTTGGTACCACTAGTGACAGCTAGAGAAAGCAAGCGACTCGCAAGACGGAATGAGAAATACTAAAAATCAACCTCAACTATTTAAGGTATATAGGTACCAGTGGCAACTGGCTGGGTTTTTAATCGATTCTGTAGCCATTGTTCGATAATGTTTTTTGAAGCCCCATAAACGCGCCGTTTGAAGGATTTTTGTGGTACAACGTGGAAGGTAGTTGAGGGGGAGGAGGTGGAGAATTTTCGTCTCAAAACTGGAATAGGGATTGACAACCAAACAGAACAAGAAAGGGGAGATACGAAAAAAGCAAAACTTTTGTATCGTGTCGTCTCCCACTTGCTATGCCTTCCCAAATTGTATCCAATTTTCTCAGTACCTCTCTCAGCCAGAGTACCTCAAACCGAAAGCAGCAGCAGAATTACGGTCAATTGTGAAGATGATGTTATTCCGGAATTTTTAGCAGGAACAAGTACCAAATAATACACTGTTTGAAGAAGGAGAATAATAGGTATTATGTCTGAGGTACAGCAAGTCGGAATATTTGTAGGGCGGGGGTGGAGACTATACTAGTTCCCTTGAAAGAGTGGAATAGGAAATTAACGAACAATTATTATTAACCATTTATTTTTTTTCAAAACTTGACCTACAATATATTACGTATGTCTGTCTAGTCTATAGTTGAGTAAGAAATACATTTATGGTGCCAATTTCTTGTTCATATTTATGACAGCAGTTTTCTCTTTTTTGTTTTGATTGTAGCACATGCTAACTTTAAATCCATCCTACTTAAAGTCTAGTAAAGCATGAGAGTGAGCAATTTTTCTAACGCGTACAAGAATACAAAGAAGAGGAAAATCTTTGTGTGTCGAAATATATGGCATGATGATGACCCGCATGATGTGGAGGTCAAGAAGAAGCAAGAGTTGACAGATTTGATTTTCATCCTCCTCCGTCGAGTTCCTCCCTACATGAGTAAAAATGTGGCCGTGTAGTTGACCACAACGTTGAGAATGCGAAGCCCCGTGTTCCTTCTCATCGTGAGGAATGGTCGCAACTCAAAGGAGTATGGGGTGAGTGCCCTGAGCTGCCGTTTCCGAACCCGGCTCATCGCCGCCTCCTGCCGCCCCTTCCAGTAGTGAATCCCATCCCGCGACCAAATCCCCGGCGATGCTGCACTGTGGCAAATGGAGAGAATAAACGCGTGGCCCAGACCACTCAGCGCCATCCCCATGACAACAATGTGGAGGAGAGAGGGCTCGTTGTAGTACTCCAGAACCGTGACGTTGAGGCAGACCGCGATGATCATGCCTTGAGCTAGCCCCGTCGTGATGAGCACGTCTCCCCAGGCATTCCCCAGCTCCGTCAAGATGTAGAGTTTGGAGTGCCAGCGGGTGTAGTCCCTGAAGGACCAGCGGTATCCCTGCCTCGACCAATCTTCCATCATCAAAGAGTCCCGCAACGGACGCACGCGGCGAACAGCATTATTATCCCGCCGAAATCCCCTCCCAAACAGCTTACCTACCGCGAAAATGAATTTTCTCAGCCCCGACCACCACCACCACCGCCCGTCCCCGCCACCCTGCCGACGGCTGGATGGTGCTGGTGGTGGTGAGCCACGACTCAGCCTCAAGTTTGTAACCGTCAGCCGCTCCACCGCCCTGGAGTACATGAGCGCCCCAAGAACTATCAGGGCGACAATGGCGTTAGAATAGAAGCATCCCACAAAAAGGGCAGCAGTGCCCAAGACTTTTCTCGGAATGGGCGGAAGGATGCCGCTCAGGTAGAGATTGACCGGGTCGAAGGACACCAGCCAAGGCATGGCAGCCGCACAACAGCTGAAGTCCCAAAAGACGAGTACCATCAAGTAGCTCAACAGCTCATCGGCTGAAGGCAATCTATTCGCAGACGGCCATCCTGGATTTAAAAGGAAATTTTTTAGAAGAAATTTAAATTTTTGGGGAAAAAATCCTTTTTTTTTTAAGTTACCATTATGCGTTGTTCCTGTAACGCGAATTATTTCCAACATGAGAAAACCCGCAGTTGTAGGATCCCGTGTCAACGTGTACATCCCTACGCCGATGACAGACATGGCGCAAAATGCGACAAGATGACACGCCACCTCTAAGGGATCAATACCCTCCCCCTCCAGCAATCCAGCCCGGTAAGCCTGATACAGCCCCGCCAGATGAAAGGGGCAGTAGAGGAGCGCCCCTCCCGCGAACAATTGTAAGGAATACCAAATCCAGAATTTGGACCTGCGATGCCCCCAATCCGGGTGCTTGACTACCTGGCCCGACTCTGTGTCGTAGAAATAGGGGGTTTCCAGCCCCAACTTTTGGTACAGCAGTTGCACATTGATGAATGCCTGGCAGAATCCCATTTTCTAAAAGGGGAAATTGTAAGGTTACAAGTCGATGATGGCTAAAATGCAGGTGACGAAGTACTGAGGTTCCATATGGCTTTTGGCGGGTGAGTGGGGGTGGGACAGCGCCCAGTTTTCATCGATTGAGATTATATAGTTTTTGTAATACCAGGTCAAAACTGATGTCCTTGAGCAGAAAGAAATTCTCTCAACAAACACGAAAAAGGCTCAAGGTAGCTTTGAGACTTGTCCATCCTCTTGTCTGTTCCACTCTTTTCCCCTCGTGTTTCGGTCATGTAAATCGAATTCAGGCGAATTGAATTATTTGATTTTCCATTTAAATTTACATTCTTAGAAGGCAAAATAATAATTGTTCGCGAAAAAAATCATTGCTTTCCTCTTGTCCATCCTGTTTCACTCTCTTTCGCTCGTGTTCCTCCATGTAAATCGAATGAAGAAACATTCCCCGCGCAAACAAAAGAATAAGCAAACCATGAAGAAACAAGTGAAACTAGATTTATTTAAACAAGAGAAAAAACCGTGTGTAGTTGACAATAATGACAATGACAATTTTATGCGAATGCAAATATAATCGCAAAAGTTGAGCTCGGAAGAACCAAAGCATTTTTAGCCAAATAGGAATGGAACGTGTAGATCCCTGGAACCGCGGGTGGAGGTGGTGCATTTCGTGAGATTCCAAAACCGGGAACCCACCCACCCACCGCCCACCAATACATTTCCAGCAGGTGAAAACATTTTTTACATGAAAAGTAGCGTGGTGGTGAATTCAACAATGCCCCGAATCACGTGCAGCCCAGTCACCCTCCCTATCGCGAAAAAGGGCCGTAGCCAAATCCTAATTGGCCTCAGTGCTCTCAACTGCTTCACCTGCCAACGGCTCGACAACAACGCCTTCCCTTGTTGACCCTTCCAGAAGGTGAGCCCCGGTCCCAACCAGGATCCGGGTTGGGCGGAGTAATGAAATCGAATCATCAGCGAGGACTGGATGAGGAGAGCGAAGAAGGCCATGAATCCCACGAAAATCCGTAGATTCGGCTCATTTCCCAGGGACAAGCAGGAGTAGTTGGCCACCACGCAAATCAGCATGACCAAGTAGCTCTCGCCGGTGATCACCAGGGCCGAGGCGGAGTTCCACATTTCCACCACCAGCTGGAGACGGAGCTGCCACCGGAAGTAGTCTCGAAAGGACCATCGGTGGCCAACAGGCGGTTGCATTATTGGAGGGGATGTTCTCAGCCGAACATTTCTGCTAGCCCATCGGCTCCCCCGATCATTTAGATCCAGCATTTTCAGCACGGATGTGAGCGCTGACGTCAGAATTGCACGGAAGGAACCACCCCCCACCCGAGCTCGAGCTACCACCCCATCCTCATGATTGACTCCTAAGATGCTGAGCTTTGCATTCCTCTCCGCCATCTTGCTCACCTCCCTCACCACCGACAACATGATTAGAACTTCCACAGTGGCGACGTGAGCCGGGAAGATGCTCCATAGAAAGTAGATCCCACCCGTCACCAGCCTCCTCGGAATGGTCGGAATTGGAGTTAGCCCGGAGGACAAGAAAAGATTACCCGGCTCGTAGTCGAGCACCCAGGGGGCAACCAAGCCGGCCAGGGGAATGCTCCACATGCCAATCGCGACGTAGTAGCCCATGAGCTCCTCCGGATCGGGAAGCCGCCGTCGTCCCGAGCCCGACGACCGTGATGACCACGACCACCCTCCGTTCCTGGGAGCACCACAAATCCCGAGAATGTTTGACATTGAGCTCACCCTCCCGGCGGGATCCAGCTCGTAGCAGAGCATCATGAGGAGGGCCGCGGTGGCAAAGCAAAATACCACAATGTGAAACACCGCTTCGTCGGGTGGAATTATTATGCCCGTTTCCGCGAACCCCCGCCGCCGCCGCCGATGCCACAGGGATCCAAGGTAGAGAATTACGTAGAGCGCCACTGAAGCCATGCTAGCCGCGACAGAGTACCACATCCAGAATTTCCCTCTGTTTCCCCCCCACTCTCGGTGCAGGATCACCCTTCCGGTGGAAATGTCGTAAAAGTAGGGGGTCTTAAAGCCCCAGGATTGGTACACGAGCTGGACATTGACGAATGACTCAGGGAAACCCATTTTTTCCAAATATTAATATGTATTTTATAATTTTTGACGCAGCGTAGGCAGACTCTTTGAGGGAGAAAATTAAAATGCCACGCGATGATGGGCTGAACAACAACGAACCAGTCTGTTCATTTTTTAAAAAATTTTGCAGAGGAAACATAAATATTTTTTTTAAATCCTATTTTTTATCGTCGTCCATGTAAGTTTGCTACATGGTTTTCCTTTATTGGAAGTAGGACTATTGGATGGAAAAAAGAAGTATTAAACGATATGATATTCGAACATGACATTTCTTCAATTTTATTTTTTTCTTAATTTTCATCCAACTCCAATATTTTTTTACATTTCACAAATTGTAGGTAGTAGATACATAGGATATAATATAGTATTGTGAATCCATTTTTTAAATCAGTTTTTTTTACTTTGGTTAAAAAAATGTTTGCTCAAAAAATCAATATAATGGTTTGCCATGAGTTAGAATGGGGAAAATGTTAATCTTGTCTCTGTTCTCTATTCTCCTCTATTATAATAGCAGGCACCAAAATTGCTACATGAAGAGGAGCGTGGTCGTGAAGTTAACAATGGAGTCAAAAAAGGCGGGCCCTGTATCCCTCCCAATGTCGTAAAAGGGCCTCACCGAGAAGCCAATCCTCTTGAGTGCCCTCACCTGCTTCACCTCCCAAGGCCTCATCAAACTGCTGCCAATCTGCCCCTGCCAGAAGTGAATCCCGGCTGCCGACCACCGCACCGGCTGCGCTGCAACTTGAAAGGCGAAGAGGATCACGGGCTGGGTCATCCCAGCAAAGAAGGCCATGAAGCCCACCACAATGGCCAGCTCCTCCCGGTCGTAGTACTTGAGAAAGAAGAAGTTGCAGGCTCCGCAAGCCATCATCACCTAGGTAGGAGCCGCCCGTCACCACCAGGTCCGCACCCGCGTTCCACAACTGAACCAAGAGGCTCAGCTGAACGTGCCACTTGTAGAAGGACTCAAATCTCCACCGCCGTCCGTGTCCTCCTCCTCCTCCTCCTCCTCCTCCCATTCTAGGTGTTCTCCACCAGTGGGTCTGATCCACCGCCACCTCCGCCACTTGTCTCCTCCTCCTCCTCCCCCTCCCAGCAACCCATTCCCAGAGACGGAGAGCCCAGATGACCATTCCAATAATGGCATCAGTCAGGATGGACCTACTACTACTACCTTGCACCCCATTGAACCCCCGGTTATTATTACTACTTTTCCGGTAATTCTCCTCCGTCAGCTTGCTCACCTCCACCACGACGGACAATACCACCAGGAAGTCCGCCGTGATGACGTTGGCCGCGAAAAAGAAGGCGGAGGAGTACAAGGCGGAGGCAAGCAGCCTCCGAGGAACTTCCGCGAGGATGCCGGCATATATTGTGTTAACCGGGTCGTAGTCCACGATCCACGGGCCGATGAGGCCGGACAGGGGGATGCTCCACATTCCCAGGGTCACGGCGTAGCCGAGCAGTTCCTCGAGGTCGGGAGGAGGCCTCCTCCTGGAGCTCGGCCACCCGGCCTTCCGCGGAGTTCCACAAATGCGGAGAATGTCCTTCATCGAGTTGACCCGCCCGACCGGATCCCGCTCGTGGCAGTAGATCATGAGGAGGGGGACGGCGGTGAAGGGGAAGCCGAGCAGGTAGCAGCCCACCTCGTCCAGGGGGAGCACATAGGCGGCTGGGGACGACGACGACCGACTCCGACTCCTCCAGAACAGTGTCCCCAGATGGAGGGGAATGTAGATGGCGGCGAGAAGGAGGGAGAGGGTGGTGGCGTACCAGATTTTGAATCTAGTCCGATGTCCCCACCAGTCTCGGTCAAGGAGCACGAGACCCGTTGAGGCGGAGTAGAAGTAAGGGGTTCGGAATCCCCAGGATTGGAACAGGAGCTGCACATTTGTGAAGGCTTCAGGAAAGCCCATAATAATAATAATACAAAAAAAAATTCTTAAACAATTCGATGAGTACGTACGTACCTAGTTATTTGCAAAGTGAGGAGTGAGGAGGAGTGTTCTCCACAACATGCCTTATGATATTTAAAAAAAAACTCATTAAAATCGACATGAAAAAGGATGTATAAAAGTTGTGAAGAAAATGAGATGAGCCAGATTCAGGTTTTCCCCTGATGTTCGCCCAAATTGGTTTTTTTGTACGATTTAATTGAGACAGGCAGGCAATATCAGAAGAAGAAGAAAAATAATATTTACTTCCCATTCTTCCAATATTCTGCTTATCGATCGATGATAGGACACTACCTCGTCGCGTCCTGGGGAACATCAGGGGCATCATCATCATCATCATCATGATATCCCCTCGCTCTCTTTCACCAAAACACCAAACCAAATGACCGACAACACTGTACACACCGCTCCGAAAGTGAGGACGACGGCGACGGTATCCCAAATGGGGAATTTGGCTCCGGAGTAGCCCCAATCCCAATCCCGGTCCACGACCACCAGCACGCTGGAGTTGGAGTAATAATAGTAGGGCATGTTCTAGTTGTCCCAGGATGGGAACAAGAGTTGGAGGTTTACAAAGGGTTGCGGAAATCTCATGGATATAAAAAAGGGACAGCAATTTGCCAACTGAAGCTTCCCTGCTTTGCTCTTGGAATAATGACGTTATGTATGACGTATATATGCACGTACGATATGTAGCATAATATATATGATCCAGGTAAAACTTTGATCGATGTTTGAAATTTTTCAAAAAAGTTAGTTTAATACGTAAATCCACCCACATGAAGAGTAAAGGAAGGATTACATCGAGTGTTCTTAAAACTTTTATAGGTTTAACCTGACCTGACCTTCTTATTGACTGCTCTGGCCCGTGGCCGCCTCCAAGGCCTTACATGAAAAGAAGGGTCGTCGTGAAATCAACAATTGCATCCAGCACAGCCGGCCCAGTGCCCCTCCCAATTGGACAAAACGGCTTCAGGGTGAACTTCACCGGGCGCAAGGCCTTCAAC
>JAANSN010003855.1:0-16980 GCA_036850665.1 Dicranocentrus wangi | reverse complement strand
AAGCTCGATGATAATTATATTCAATATGGATGAATAAATATTTTTTTAACTGGTGATAGCATAGATTTATCATAATCCTGCAAATCAATACCTTCTGTCCACCTAACTAATGTCTGCGAACACTGAAAAATAATCATGTTGTCCAGGTAGTGCTAAACTGAAAACGTCGGTAAACAATCTCTTCCACAACACAACTGACCCCAAAAGCCAATGATCTACCTATGACCCAACCTACCTATTCACAAGTGACACCACGCCCACCACTACCAACCTTAGTTTTTCCATTCAACAATTCACAGGTCCCTTATTGAACCCCCTCCCTATATTTCGTATTTAAATAGGTAATCGGTTTAGGTTAGGAGTTAGGCATATTAGTAGCACAATAATGGCCGACACAAAAAGCGTAGCGGGGTTTTCCTACGGGGAAGACAGTCTTTCCTATGACGGTAAAAGTGTCAGTGGGACGAGCAGTCGGTCTCATGCAAGACGAGCAAGGCACATGCTCAAGCTGAAAAATCGATTGGAAAACACCCCAACCAGGAAGCTACTTTTTCGCCCAAGGCAATATGACTGGTGGAAGGAGGGTGACCTGGAGGACGAAATCGCGGAAAGACAACGTCTCCTTGCAGATATTGCTGCAAAAGAAGCGAGACTCTTGGCGAGGCGCAAAGAAAAGGGAGACGAGGATGACTATCGCTCCGACTCTGACGAGGAAAATGAAACAATCAAGGCGTTAGATCGGCTAAAGTCCCGGAAGGAACGGGAGGAGGGGTACAAGCAGAAACTGGAGGAGGAGCAAGCACGACGAGAACAAGAGGCTGCGTTGGAGCTGGAGGAAAAGTTGTTGTCTGAATTGCAGAATCCCAGTGTTTACGTGAGTATAATATATATTTTTCAGTTTTATACATTTCATACTCTTTTATCATTTTAAATTTCCAGCAATTAAAGTTTGGTCACAATTGGTCTTGCACTGCAGGGCTGGTTTTACACAGATGGGTATTACGACAACCATCCCTATTTCGGCGTGAGGGAGGATCTTGTCCCAAAATTGGCAGAGGAGCAGGAGCAGTGGAGGGAAAAGTGGTCGAAAAAATACCCGGAAACTTTTACAGAGAAGTTTAAGCGCTACTTCTGGCCCCCCAAGTTGTGTTGCAGGGCATCAACTTTTAGAACCCGAGGCAGCTATATGGATTTTCCGGAAGTGATCTCGGACTGGCCTAAGCTTCTGGCTGATGTGAACTTTGAACGGGAGCCGAGAGAATACATTTCAAATAGACACGAACTCTTTGGTCCAGATTCGGTGAGTTCGAATTCGTATGAAATGAAAATTACAATGAAACCGTAAACAAGCAGAATTCATTCGTAATTTTGAAATTGATTAGGGAGAAGCAAAAGACGATGATGAAGAATACGCCCGACTTTTGGCCGAGCAAGAAGAAGCAGCGAAGGCCGAGGAGGAAGAAGAAGAAAAGAAAAGGTCTACTGCAGCATTAGTATTAGGGAAAATGGGGAAACCTCTTCCAGATTTGGACTTGGATGGATCAAAGGAAGTTGACGCTAGCAATTTCTATTATGACGACGACACCGTAAGACAATAGCCCTTAACTAATTGTAAGTTTAAAAAAAAATAAATACATCGTTGGAAAACCCTGCAAACTTTATTCTCCGTTTTTTACAGGGCGAATTTTACAGAAAAAAGATTGGCTTTGATATTGAATACTTCTACGACGGGATTTGTTGGCGTCACAAGAAAAAGCGGGGAAAGTACAAGTCGGAAAATCAACAAGCGCCGTACGACTACTACTTCGATGACGTAACACGCGATTTCAAGCCTAGGGAAGAGTACCGAGCATTGGATGAGATTGTGTATGACCACAAAACGGGAGCGTTCCGTATTCACGTAATTTCAAAACCAGATTACTTTCCAAGGAAGCTCGAGAAGAAAACAAAGAGTGGGCGGACTCTGATTGACTTGCCAGAATTTAAGGATTTGGAAACGACAGATGATGAAGGTGGCGAGGCTGCAGAAAGGAAGAGACACAAGCCAACGTCATACTACTTTGATGAAGAGCTCGGGAAATGGATCCTGAGAGCCGAGTTACCTGAAGGGGTAAGCAGCACAGATATTTCCTGGGAAGAGAATGGAAAGAGGTACACGAGAAAGTTTGAAGGTCCTTGGAGAGGATTGACTGGATTGAGTCCGGATGACTATTACTTTGATGACAGGTGAAGCATAATTTCTTGAACTTTAAAAATCACCGTTATGTAAGACCTAGTTACTTAATACTTTACTATAGATTATTTCATTTCATTATTTCCATTTAGAACGGGGAAATTCAATCCAAAACCAGCTCGGCAAGCAGACCAGTTCAAGTACTATTCTGGTGATGGAGTTTGGCGAAAGGCGGATGATGCAAGAGCTAAAGCAATGGAATACAATTCGAGGTCGGATGACGTTGCGAAATATTATTTTGACGAGTTTGAGGGTCAATTCAAAAAGAAAGACTTTGCGGATAATGCCCGGTATATTCAAGGGCGTTTTACTAAAATATGGCGCAAAATTCCAAAGCCAAAGTCTGGACTGTATCCCCAGGACTATTACTGGGTAATGCAAATAAATATCTAGACAACTGACGAATCTTCACTTTTTTATGTTCTATTAATTTTTCATTTTTATTGTGAAATGTCCAGGACACCCACAAGAAACGCTGGCTCCCTCGTGCAATTCGATACGAAATGCTGAAAAATGCAGAGGTGGAAAGAGCCCGCAAGCTCATGGCTGGCACACAAGCGGGACCCTATTGGGACATCAAGAAAAGCGACAAAGATGTTACCAAAGATGACTATTACTTTGATTATGAGGAGGGGATTTACCTCAAGAAAAATGATAAAGAGGAATATGTCTACGAAGAAACAGACCAATGCTACAGGCTGGCTTCCATGAAGGATAAACCAAAGTCGACCCGGTTCCATCACGAGTACTTCTACGACGCCAAAGATAAAACCTTCATTTTAAAGGGTTCCGACAACTACGAATATGATCAAAAATTTCACGTTTGGAAAAAGCCGGGTGAGGATTTGTCAGAAACCAACGTAAAAGACTGGTGTTACGATATGGTGCAAGAGGTTTGGACACAAAACCCAGTTGAAGCTCCAGTCTTCGATCCCAATCTCTGCATCAACGTGCGACCCCATTCCGATTCGAATTTTAGAACTCCATGCGACTGGTTCTTTAACATTGAGCTTGGGAAGTTTGTTCTAAAGGATATTGAGTCGTCCAAAGCCGGAAACTATGTTTATGACCCTGCAGATGGGTCGTATAAACTTAAAAATGCAAAAGGTCCTAGTCCGAATAATTTGACGCCCAGATCATTCTTTTGGGATGATCAAACGAGATCCTTCAAGCTGAAGATTAGTGGTCGGGATAAAGACTACTTTTATGACGGGAGAAACAAACTCTTTAGACATATTCTTGCGTCAGGGCGAACAAAGTCGGGCTTCCGACCCAAAGATTTCGTCTGGAATTCCGAGTTCAAGCAGTATATCCCCTTGTCCATTCTGAAGAAGCAGAAGGGTGAAAAGGTTGACCAGCTTCCAAAGTGGGATCCTCTTAGGGGATATGACAAGCCTTGGGTTACCGCTGCTCCACTAAGGAATCCGGATACTACGAAGAAGGACGAGAGGACTTCTGTGCAGTCGCAGGCTACAGATGGGGGCTGGTTTGGAGCAGGTGGGAAAACGAATAAAGTGGCACCAGCTCCGCAAAATAATGCAGCGAAGAAATAACGTCCAGACAGTTTTAGACAATTTTTATACTCTGCTTCTCATTGATTTGGTTTGTCAAGGACACGTTTGCATTCAATAAAGAGAGGATTCTAGTAAAACTACATTTTTTGTTTAGAAATAATTGTGATATGGTCCCCTTTTTCTTTTCGAACCTTTCTGGCTTTTCTAAACATAAATTCGTCGGCGGACGTTTTTATTGAAAACATGTTTACGCTGTAGTCTCACAAAATACTGAGGCATGGCTGGTGTTGGTGCTTTCTTTACTATTTCGGTAATCCTTTTTTTCATCACGGTAACAGTCATCGGACTTCTCATGTGTTTTGACATGCTTCTGGAGAAGGAAGACGAACGTAAGACTGGCTGACTAGCTGTATGGAATAACAAACCTGGCACACAAAAAAGTCCACGCTTTGGAATTACCGTTTCCCTCTTATCTTGTTAGGTTTAATGGCCGCCGAAACTGAGGAAATGACACGTCTTCGCGATGAACGTACTAATTTTGCTCTTTCCCTTGAAACCAACAACGCCGACGATGAGGACAGTCCCTACTGGGAATGGAATTGGGATGACTTTGAAGTGGAGCATCGTCACTCTCACGATGGCGTTAACGACAATTTTAATCATGAAAAGTGGATGTGATGGAAAATCATGCACATTGTAATTCTTGGTATTTCAAATGATGATGCTGGTTTGATACAAGTATTCAATAACCATGTCGCGCAAAGAAAACTCTAGTTTTGCAGCATTGATTGATTTATAATCTTTGGATATGATGGACGGTGTACGTGTACGGAAATACTTTGCATTTTACCAGTTTTGTTTTTTTTTTTTTGCTGTTTTTTACTTTTTTACATTTCCTTCTGACTCATTCACAAAACACTATTGAATATTTTATAGGGAGAATATGAATATCCTGTTTCATTTTTTAGTTGTATATGCATGTACCTTTGTAATGATTCAGTAATTGAATAAATTATGACATCATCATTGATTTATGCATATGTGCTTTCCATTGATCCTCTTATTTGCTAACAACCCGTCAACTTTTTTCCATTTACGCATGTATCTATGAATTAAATGAATGTGTCTCGCACATTTCTTTGTAAATATATATATTTTTTTATCAACCAATACGTAAATGAAATTACACGTATGTCCACACACTTACTTACGTATTCCATTTTTACAGTATTCCGCCCACTAAAAACCACTTCTAGGAAAAGAAAATGCACCCTCCTCATTTTTTCTCTAGAGCGCTCTCCTGCTCTCTCGCCTCCATCCATTCAACGAAACAAACAAAACCCCAGTTCAATTTCAATTTCGAACCTCCTGGCACGGATGGATGGACACGAGTATGTGTCCATATTCCATATACGTACACAAAAAACCACACTACTGTTCTTTGTTATCCGTACCCCGTACCTTATAGCGGCATTGTAAAAAGGATTTGTATCAAATATGCACTTTTTGATTGAGTACACTCATTTTATACGAGTCCATTATTACATGTTTCATTTTTCATACCCCTTCCCCTTGTTTTCTCGTTTAATCAGAGGTTTTGTGCGTAGCGTAGCGTACGCTGTCCGTACACATTCAGGGATTCTTCTGTATACCCTGCACAAAACCGTATGATGATATTGATGATGGATGCACTTTGCTCTCCACCAAAATAATGTTTTTACTCACCCTCTCTCGCTCACTCACGATCCAAATACAATGCAAACCCACCAGCACCAGCACACCGCATGTGCATAACATATATACTCATAATCCATATCAATCAAGATTTTTATGTGTGTTCAATGTGGAGTTTAGAAGCGTGTGTAGCAGTGTGGCAGGTGAATAAATATATGCTATTTTAAGTTCAAATGAAATTCATACTTTATACCTGGCTCTATGCTGACTAGAGATTTTTTTTAGAAAACCTCTCTGTGGATTTTCGAGATCGAATGCATCCATGTAAAAAGTTAGTTGTGTTCGTTTGATAGATACATCCTCTTCTATCAGTACATATATCACACATTCCTAGGTTGAAATTGCAACTGTGCACATCTCCAACAGTTCTCGTTTTCAGCTAGAACCAGTTTAACTGTTCAAATTTGATTGTTCAATTAATTGTGACGTGCTTTGGAATTGGTGTCCCTCCGTGAAACGTTTTTAATAATATTTTATTTATACAATAACCAATTTGCGTAAAATAGGTGTGGACCAATAGGAATCCACATGGAAAATGATAATTCATCAAAAGAGCTTTGTAAAGAAATTATTTTAAAGGGATAGCAGCCGAGAGAGAATATCTATGTAAATTCGATTAAATTCCTTTTATTTACTCTGCTATGATGAGTGAGTAAACTCTGATTACACTTATCTGTGAAGTGAGTTTGTGACTTTGTGACGTTTTTGTTTCTTGTGAAGACTTGGCTCACCAATTTAAATGGCCATCCCGTCGTCACCCACACAGTATTCATTCAATTTCCTCCAGCATTTTCCAGTGCATCGACATCACCATTGGGACAACGGATATACCTATTTTTTCTCACAAGTTCACTCACTGCCTGTATCAGCCTTCTTCCTTGCATGACATTGCATCTTACGTGTTCCCCACCACAAGCTTGTCAGAAGAAAAAAGGAGTCTATTGTTGCACTGTTATTATTTTTGTGCAGAGTAAAAAACATTCCCATCATGAGTTTCCTATAAGAAACCAACCAAACACATGCTATCTTTGTGGCGCAGCGGAATTCTCATACGTTACATTTTTTGATAAGGTAGGAAAAAATGCCCATGGTGGTATTTTACTAACATGCACGAAGAAACTCTCTAAAGCATCATCATCATCACATGTCAACTAAGGAATAATATAACCGCTTCATCATGGAGAACTAACAGTCTCCGTTTTTCTTCCCTCTCTGGAAGCCTTCTACTATATCCATACTGTGTGGAGGCTGACAAAGCGAAACCTGAAAAAAGTCACTTTTTCATGAATATATCCACATACACTGCATATGATAATGATTTTTCTACCCCGTCTTGCACGTATTCACACAACATGGAGCAAGTGTAAGTGAACTGTTACGTTACTCCACAACACCAGCAATAAACTTACGTGGTCTGAATCTTACTTGAATTGCATGCATTCTCTCTCCTCTCTGATGTGATGAGGGAAGTGGTCGTTTTTCTCTCAAGAACCAAGCCTTCAAGTCTACTCACCAATGTAGACAGTCAGTTGGTCGCCGACCGTCTTGTAAGGAACAAGCCTGTGTGTAGATGCAGGTTCTCTCACCTGTGAAAAAATATCATTATCATACTGTCACTATCAGTCTTCCCTTTTAGAATCCACTTGTTGCATTCTTTTGCCCCCTTTTTATCTCGAAGGGCTGCGGCTTTTGTGGGTACTGTCCGGGCTGGAATTTGTTCAAAAGAAAAAAAAAAGTTTTCAAATCTAAAAAGATTTTTTATATATACTATATGCACGGTGCGCCAGAGTTGCTGGTTGATTCACATGCAAATTACAGAGTCGAGGGGAAAGGAAATCCATTGGATTTTGAAGGTATTAAAAAGTGTATACATAAACGTTAGGATTTGTCGGATGACATAAAGAATACACATTCCTTTATACAGAGAGAGAGAGAGAGAAAAAGAAAAAATGTGAACGGAGATAATTTTTCTGTGAGAGTGCGTGCATCCAGCAGACAAAGTGTTTTACACATAAAAAGTTTCTGTGAGTTTTCGCATGCTAAATGACATGTGTGCCAGTGGAAAAGCTCTTGTGGGTTTAGCTCAATTAAATTTTAATCCTATAAAATAACTAGGAGATTTATCAACTAAAGTCCGCCTAGGCATACCGAACAACGAATCGAGCTTAAGGAGAACTTGGGGAAAACTTGGAAGAAGAGGAAGTGCATGTGTTTGACATTTAGGACAATTTTTCAAGTAGGATTTTCAAGGTAAGCAAATTTGCTACAGATTTCTAAGCCGAGATCATTTTCATTTTGCTTTGATCCGCAAACAACAAAAAAGGTTTAGACGCGGGATGGAATGTGTGCAATCAAGCAGGTTTTCTCATTTTGGAGAGAAGACAAGCTTGAAAAAAAAACACACACACCATGAGACGAAGGTTGTTAACTTTTGACAGGGAAAATACGCACCACACGGTACGCATACTAAAATGTGCGGAGATAGAGGCTCCACGCCACACAGGTCTCTTAAAATTCCAAATGCAATGTTTCTAGGAAAGCAAAAGGCAAGGCGCATCTTGATTCTTGCGTAAAGTAAAATTGGCAGGAACGGGTGGATTTTTAGTGGAAAAAATAGCAAGAAATGCTATCATTTTTGCAGATTTCTATCTGGATTCCAGATTTTTCAGGAAGTCTTCATCTCAATTTCCGGCAGACAACTAACAAGCTTTTGAGAGAGACGAGAGATATAATAGTTTATATCCCATCTGGATTGCAAAGGCATTTACCCGTGTTTCTATCGGGTACACCACCATCATTAGACTCTTGGAACTTGTACCTCCTTTCAACTTTTTATTACCGGGTGGGTCTGAATTGTCGCCAAGTATCTCAATTAAGATAAGCTTTCCGTGAAAAAATGCGATAGATGACGAGAACTCGATGTGAATGCACTCCATTGATATCTCCATTCCAGTAATTCCAACTGCGATTTGCGTCTCTGCCGATTAAGAGGAATTGCTAATTTCGTCAAATGGGATAACCGAGTAGCAAAGTACCAAAGTGGCTTCATGATTTGATAATCTAATTTTATAATTCCCATTCAACGTAATCCTGGAATGAAAGCATGTCATCAAGGCGCCTCATAAAAATGGCATTTTCCAAGTGGGAATTGGTACAAAGTATTTTTAATGTCCTATTTCGTCAAACTTGACGATGAAGACAGGTCAAGGTGGAAAAGTGCAACTTGGCCTGTGACGCGACGCGGTTTTCCACAGAGTATAACAGATTTGTCATAGCAGAATCGTCACTCATTTCACGATTTCCAGTGACCCCTCCCAAATCAAAAAGAAAAGTCAAGTAGTTCGACCTTCGAGACGCCTGTCACTGCTTCTTCTCCTGCAACTATTTTTCATTTTTCATCCTCTCTAATCCAGTCACAATGTGTGCATTCATATAACGTCCCCAGATTGCACTTTATTCATCGTCAGGACAGGATCATAAATAGTGGGTTACCCAATCAATTTAAATATATAAGACGAAAGTCAATGCATGTCAGCTTTGCATTGATATTAAATAATGACGACTTTTACGTGGTAAATGACATATATAAGAATCATTGACCTTCCTTATTATACATTCTCGGCTACCTCAATCGTTCCTTATTGGATTCATGTTTTTCTCATTAAAGCATATATATAATATCTAATCTATGAGATAGACAAATGCAAATCAGCTTTCGTCAAATTTCAACACATTCTTTACCACTGAGGCACTGAAGCATCATCAACCTCTGCTATCCTCCAGCAAAGCAAACGTTATGGAATGGCGGATGACGGGATGACCCCAGTCACGTATGCGTCACCTTGAGCATTTTCTCCGAGAAGCCTTGCCTTGTAATGAAAAGGAAACTTTTCAGCTGATGTTGCACATCCGAGTCAGGTCACTCTGCATTATAGAGTTGACTTGCAGTCTTAAAGTGCATTGTTTGGGTTGCCTCGCATCATATATGTCATCATGATCCATACAATGTCGAGGTGTATGGATGATTCATATTCATTGCAGTTATAATAGGTTTTCCTTAATGCAATAAGCTGAACAAAGTCAATTTGTCTTGTTGAGTGAGCATCAACGTCAGCGGTTTTAATGACTTTTGCCAACTCGCATCGCTGCACTTTGCTTGTCGTTATTATTTGTGATCACTTCGGCGTCCTCTAATTTCGCCTCCTTGACATCATATATAATCTCTATCAGGAGTAATTACTCCATTGAAGAAGACATTGTTCCAGCTTTGAAGAAAGTGATGATCGTATGTGTATAATGCTCATCTGAATACATAATCGCATTAGAGGGACCGTCTTCTGCTAACAAAGTTATTTTGTGAGAATGCATGGTACCACGGCGAAAGGCTATAAGGCTTGTCGAAAGGAAAATTATGGGATGTGTTGAGAATAAAAAAATTTTCGTATATATTTTCTTCACATGTCGTGTCATGTCGTATAGAAGAGATGCTTGTCTGAGAGGGAAAAAATGCCGACACTTCATAAATGTTCCTACATACCTCCACTCTCTTCCCATTAACGAGTGCATTAAATTTTCCAGTCGTATTCCCCATGTGAATCTTGAATATGCTCCGTTCTCGTCGTAAAGTTTTTGCTGTGAATGCTAAATACTTGAACATCCCATGCAGACTAGTTGACTCCTTTTCAAGTGCCATTACAACTGGTGCGATATTGGGAATTGCCCGAAATGTCCATAAAAAGCAGACTGTACTAAATACTCCGGTTGCCTTTAAGCAGGAAGGATTTTTGTTTCACGGCCCCCAATTGGAATTTCATTTCGTTTAAAACGAGCGTTTAAGTTCAATGGGACAAAGATTTCGTGTCATCATCCCGTCCGCATACATGTCGTAAAAAAGGGATATGATGATGCTGGGAAAATGAACTCTTTTATGCACTTCATACAAGTATATTATGCATCATGCGAACTGCGAACGTACCTCCAAAACTTCACACATGTGGCATGACTTGGCCTGTCTCTTCTTCATAGTCTGTTGCATCACTTAATTACCATATGAGCTCCTGGATATGAATTTTCTAGATATTATTACTATTATCCCAAAAGATCGTTATCATTCAGATTTAACAGTTGAGCTGCGGCCTTCGCCGAAAACGAGAGCAATTTTGTCCTAATTACACATTACTTTTCCAGAGGCAAGAAAATATTATACTAGTTTCATTTTCAATGCCAAATGGCAACCCTATTCATCCGTTGACAGCCAACAAATACACACCTATTACCTATTATATTTTGTAATGACAGTCGGAAATCCTGTAACGATATATCTTGCACACCAATTGTGCATAGTAGACACGTTACGTAATATTAGCGCAATAGCAGCGTACATCATCTTTCCCATTCTCTCTTGTCCCATGACTGATGACATAACTATGTGGTCTCTCTTTCTAAGTAGGCGTATTATCACTTTGGCGCAATACCATTCTACGGCTCACACCGTTTTTACCGTTTTTCTCCGGATATTTTCCAAATACGGTGTGTCGAACCAATCTTGCCATCGCCTACATCTTCAGATTTTCAGACAGATAGTGTGAGGGCAAGGCAAAATAAGAAGAAAAAACACTCCACATTTTTACCGTTCTCCCCATTCTCCCTATTAGCCAACCTAAATTGTCTACTTTTATTGCCATTGTCATTCCGATTTTCTACGCTGCTTCACTTTTTCCCTTTTAATTTTTTCTACGGTATATCGACACCAATCTTTCTTTTTAAGGCTTAATCAAGGTAAAAACAGGTTCGAATTAAAATGTATAAACGCACCTTGTTGTTGTTGGACATTGCTCTTATGCCTAACTCCTGCTTCCTTTTATTTCGTGAGCAATAAGCAAGCGCTTCCCTTCTGGGAAAACTCAACCATGGAAAAAACAGAATATAAGCGTGAGAACTCATTTTTCTTCGGGAGAAATGACTACCCCGCGTCAGTGTCAGGTTTGTTGAGAAGCTTCAATCCAAGTCATACACACATACCTACCTAATGTCGTGTATTGAAAATGCAGAGTGGAGAAACAAAAAAGGCTGCTTTTAGTTTTTAGGATATATAATTCTATACTACCCTCTAGTAAAAGTTGATGCCACCCGAGCAGGGTTGAACCTTTGGGTATTTGTGTAAACTTGAAAGAATTTTCAGGGAAAATGTGTGTATGACTAACGTTAAGACTACAATTTTACGATTTCCTTCGTTCACGTTGATGAGCACTTTATAAAAACTGTCGGTAGGTAAATATGGAGAGGTGAATAAGTGATAAGTGTAGAATTACTAGTTATGCATTTCATTGGCAGAAATCTTTTCCCTTCCTTTTTCCTCTGTGAACCTGAACCTCGGATTATGCCGTTTTGTAAATATAGGTATGCTACTACGAGTGAGTGTGCAATGCACAAAACTAAAAGCCCTGTATCTATTTATACGCCTCCTCACAATGCTTGCATGCCATGAGCGCAAAACATCATCCCAGGAAAAATATTTGCATTGCGTAATAATATCGTTTGGGCTTGACTGTAGTTGTAGTGCGTTATTTGATGTCTGTAAACATCACTAACAATAACAATCATATGCAATATTGCACTGTTGTATGTAAGTTATTCATATTATAGCGTTGGCGGTTTGGGCATTGAACCTGAACTCACTTTGCTGATAGATAGATATGATGGGTATTTGAAAAAATGGTGATAGGATGACTGATGTGAATGTGAGCGAAGTGCTCGCAGAGAGAGAGAGAGAGAGAAAAAAAAATAGTTATACGTTTACATTCACATTTTCAGTCTCTGCGTGTGTATTAAAAACCTTGTGTGTAAATCTAAATGTAAATTGAGTCCTGCCTTTTCAGCAGGACTCCACATTTTACGTTTTTTAGCGGTAATAGTTGTCGGAAACTGTGTATTTACCTTATACACAGTATCTCCCCGTAATGTAATACATAATTGCAGTACGGAGGAGGAGGCTAGCCCAGAGTTACCAGTTATTTACGTTTTGCGTTAGCGTTACCACCATAAAAGTGATCTGCTTTGGGTCTCCGTTCATATTTATACAATACCAGTCACTGGCCTGCCAGAAAGGATGCGGATGCGTGAGTGTTGTACTTTTGTGTTAAAAAAATAGGGTGGTAGTTCAGAGTGGTAGGTAAATGCACTGATTTTCCATTCTCGTATGCTAATCCCATTCAATTTGCATAGAGACTTTATGGACGGATGAGGGACGGACGGCAGAGCGATAGGATAGATATTTCGTTTGTTGCAGAGTCAAATCGCGGAAAAATTGTTTGTAATGCTTTCATCATGGGAAAATCACATCTGAAATTGCCCTCCTGCTGCTTAATGCACTTCCAGTGATAAAACTATTTTTACATACATGTTCAAATCGCAATTTTTATCAGACATGATGTACGTACAAGCTGAAATGGTTCATCACATTTTTATCAAATGTATTCATCAATATTCGGATGTTCATGAAAGACTCATAAGTATATCACGTCGCATAATAACCGTTTTTCGTGCTATTTTTATTTATATCGAGAATGGCAAAACTCAAGATAACTCGTAATTACAGTGGTGGTGTCTAGGATGTCTAGCCCTGGTTTAATTGCAAGTCAAGTCTTAATCAGACATTTTTTTTATTAAATGCACTTTTTTCTCTAATGATTGACAAGAACATGTCATCGAAACCGAGCAAAAGGGAGCCGCTGGAGAAGCCATTAACATTGCACCACCTATCGCTCCTCAATCGAAAAGATTGTGCACAGTAGCTGACCACTGCCTGCCATATTTAATTGATCAAGTCTTAATGTGCGGCTATCAATCGAGTGATTCGCAAAAAAAAGAAAGAAAAATTTGACGAAAAGAAGATTGATTTAGTGGCCACCGATAAAACAAAATGTATTTCTTGATAATCCTCTGCGAGGTTAGATTTTGTATTTACACCAAATCAGAACTTTACTGTGGAGAAAAATGGGGGTGATAGGTTGATGGCTTCATTACCCTGATGATATACGCTTTAAACAGTGATACACATGCAAAAATGTTTATAAGTATAGTTTTTTTGTCTACACTTCATCATGTTTTGTAAGCTTTCCACGATGACAGAGTAATGAACCGAGAGCCAAGCAAGTTTTTTCCCGGATAGGCTATAAAAGTTAAAAGGCTGTGATGTGATGTGTATTGAAAGAGTCTAATCCTCAAATGGATCCGAGATTACTTCAGTGGGGAAAAAATGGCCAAGAATTCATTGCACTTTTGTGCACGATATAATGAAATCATGAGATTGCGTGGCGTGCACTGGTCTAATAAGAGAAAAAAATGGACACATAATATACGTACATATACATACTTAGCAAAGGGTATGATACTGAAAAATCAAGTTTTACACTTCCTTCCTTCCTCCTCTTGTCCACCATATGGAGAGTTTCGGAGTTGGGCTTGCTTGATTTGAGAAATTGAATTGTCAAAAATGTTATTTTTTTCTCCGAGGCTCAGAAATGTGAACTCTGATGAAAAGGTCACTTCATGACAAATAAATATTACAAAAAAGTATACTTCGCATAAAATTCATTGCCGCTCCAGGAACATTTTTTTTTGCACAAGCAGTTTTCCTTTGTCAAGAAAAATTACAGCAAGCCTAACAAGTTTAATTGGATACTGAAAAAATATCCTCGAGGGAAGAGTTTGTTTGAACGCAACGCACAAGTCAAAAGCATAAGCGTACATCTTTTTCGAGTTTTGCCTGCCAACCGTCGTTCGCCATCCGACCGACCATGAAAATGAACAATGAAACCAGCAAGCGGCACAACATATTTTATTTGCTTCCAATCGAAAACGGCCTTTGGGTGCTTTATGTACAGATTTGTCTGCAGCCTTCCTTGTCCACTGTCCATTAATAAAATCACAAAGGGAATTTGTAATCTAGATCATTTAGCTTACATTTTAATAAGCCCATATATCCCATTAGTGTTGTAAACACTAGCCCATACTTTATTATCTGGATTGCGCCCTTCAAAATAATAATATCCAACTTGTGTACCCATACATCGCCATCCTACATACATTTGTCACTTCTCTAGGGCATTTATAAAGTATTTTGGTGGTTGGTGGTGGTGATCGATGGGGAAGTCGTTAAAAGGAGAGCCCCCTTCTTTTCATCAGGTTCTGCGCGAACTGTGTACAATGCTAATTAACTATTTTTAGGCGATCGCCAACAATCCTCCATATATAATTACTGGTATCTCTGTTAAATCTGCATACACAAAAAACCACCTTTGCTTTGTCATCGCACAAAAATCAAGCAGTGGCCACTGGCCAATGGGCACAAACAAATCCTTGAGTGATCTCAAACAGTGCTCATATACACATTCACGTGCATGTAGGTATTCAATAACACATTTAGTGTTGTATTTTACTTTTACAACAATCAGAATTGTATTAAAGGAACTTGCGTCACTTTCTGATTTCCTGCTCATTTTGGTGCTCCATTATGTCACATCAATATCCTCTGCTGAGAGGGCCAAAAATTAAAGTGATGTTAAATGGAGTCCTTTTCAATGGCAATGTGGAGGACCTCAATATCACTAAATCATCCTTATCGAAAAGGAAATGAGTTTCTGATTTTGTCTGCACAATCCACCTATTCCAAACAGGACAACTGATTTTTTTATTCTTGATTTTTATATTCACCCCTGTCAAGCTCGAGTAAAGGTTGACTGAACAAAGGAATTTATTTCTGGCTAAATTGTGTTCGACAAGTGATCTGATTTTGTTTAGGTATGAATGAATGCCTCAACAGCTTATTACAAATTATAGGTATTTCACAGTAATTGTTGCGGTATAACATGAATATTTATGGGGTTATTTCAGTGCTTTATCTTTTGTAACCAATAAAATGTACGCATGGAGTTTACAGGTACGCTGTGTGTTGCCTATATTAGCTTGTTAACATAATTAACGAGGTATGACCTAACCGACATGCAAGCTCAACCCAAAGTTATCTCATGGGCTATCTGGAATGTTAATTATTATGCATATGAAATTTGTCCACTATGGATAACTACAGTGCTACTGTTCATCTACAACACGAATTGGTACTATCGTATCGTATGGCTGAATTACTTTGTTTCATTTTGTTGGGGTGGTCAGTGGCTGCTCGCGCTTTTTTTGATGAGAGGACTTTCGTTGACGGAAACTGCGTGCGAAGAAGAGATGCACGCTTTAATGACCAGTTATAGCACACACATTAACTGTAAGTGGAAAAGAGCAGTCTAAGTAATAGCTTTAAATTAGACATTGGATCGCGCACCTTCATTCATTACCCATGACATGATTATCGCCGAGTGTGTGGATTGTTATGAAAGACAGGGCAAAATAGAAAGTTGATTATTTCACAGTTGTCAAAACGGAGATGACATGTTGTGGTGACGCCGTGAATTGCATAACGTGAAAACGTTGACACTCCATCCATGTTTACTTAATGAGATTACGAGATGTTTGCAGTGGCACTTGTTTATTTGCAGTAGTGTCAACATATTTTAATTACTTTTTCTTGAATGAAGCTTGCCTCTCTTAATGAACTTTTTCCTGCAAAGTTATTTTTAAAGCCTAGAGTGTGTATCAGACAGAATGTTATTTCTGAAAGATTATCCCAGTTCCAGAAGATATATAGTCCCACCGAGACGGAGCAAACAGTTTTTTTTTCTGCTATTTGTCGGTGCAATAATGATGAGATGTGTATAGTTGTGTGCAAATCCATGATCCCTTTGGAATCCTAAACTTCTTTTTTCTTCTGCTTTTTGGACGATAATTACATTAGTTTGAAAGGTTTATGAAGAAGATGAAAGGATGTGTGGATTTCAAGCTGTCTATTTTGATTCCAAGTTATTTTTTGTAGCTCAGCTGCGCATATATGCATCGCACTCGAAACAAAAAAGTGAATGGAACCATGTGTGTATTTTGCATTATGTGCGTACGCGTAATGCTGTGTATATAAACTAAATACATCTCATATCACAACACTTCAACTTGTCAAAAGATGCAGAAAAAAAGAGATTGAGAGAAGATGAGCAGAAAAAACATGTGGATTGTGAATGTACAACTTCGAACCGTTTTGTATGCACAAAAAGTGCAAGTTTAAGAGGAATGCAAATGCAATATAAAAGGGATGAAACAAATGAGACGACACAAATACTCAACTGGTTTATGTTACGTAATTGAATGCACTTCTCTCAATGCATCACACATGCTAATTCTAAATGGATGCGTTTACGTACATAAAAACTGTGTAAGGAGGCAACGGGATGCAATCTAGATAGCTGTGAATTTTTGTGAATGCAAAAAACACCAAAAATGTTTATTACATTGCATGATGTTTGACGATGTGGAAATGATAAAGGGGATGTGTGCAGGAATAATGTATGCAAACGTGACATGTTGATTCTTAAGAAATTCAATATGTGCCTAAGTCTTATT
>JAANSN010003854.1:0-16985 GCA_036850665.1 Dicranocentrus wangi | reverse complement strand
ATAAAAACCTCTATCTACACAGTTTTTGTTGAAGTTGAAGAAATACACACGTGTAAAAAATGGATGTGTCTCTAGTAAAATACATTTGCAACCCTTTACCTGTTCTTTACACAAAATGTTTACAGCCTATTTTGTAGTTTTATCGAATAATTAATTAGTCGATTAACTAATCGAATTACAATGCGAAAAACAGTTTCGTACTAATAGTGGGACAAATGAAGGAAGATAAATAGATTGAATGAAATTGTCCCTGTTTGTGTACATATATAAATGTTGTAATAATGGAAAGAATGAGGAACTTATTGACTCCAATTTTAGTCTACGCCCGTATTACACATACACCTTCCCCCTCCACAAAAAGAAGATTTACATATATCGCACTTTTAAAGACTATCTGTAACTCTTTAAATACAAGACCTCCTTGAATTGTGTTTTTACACGCATTTACGCATAGCTTGCCATGTACCACTTACAATGTTTAAAAAAAATGCTTGAGAATGTACGCCGTAACGTTTACAAGTTGTACAGCAGAAATGTAAAATGTGAGGAATTGAATGAATGTGATATATGTTTTGGATGAAAACTATGGAGTGAGAGAGTGACGAAATTGTGTGAGATTTCCACTTCGGATTGTTGGGACGTAACAATACTGACATGATCGTGGTATACTACCTACCTATATGCATGGAGAATATTATGGGACAATGCAATTAGCGTCATGTTTTTTCCTTCAGTATCAACAAGGCTTTAAATTTAATGATTAATTAATAAATCTTGACGAAGAAATTTTATGTAAACTTTAAAAGGTAGTTTTCGAAACAAAACTTGTACAAAACGTGCTTGAAATTGGGACATGTCCATAAAAATGTAGCAAAGATAATCAGATCTCTGCTCCTCGCACCATAATATATTATTCATAATCCTTTGTATCGACCCTTACAGGTAGAGAGAGGACAGAATTAGATGATAATATACTTATAGTTAAGTGAGTTTCAGAAATCTTTTACATGTGAGGTACCTATATACACAAACAAACCAAATTCAAAACGAAACAAATCCTGTAAACCTACACAATGGTTCTTTCAGCAGCAGTAAATTTCGAATATGCTATAAAAATGAAGAGCAACTAATAAGTTTGGAGGTATGGGAAGAGTGTAATATGAAAAGTATTTTGGAGGTCTACGTCTACTACTCTACACAAAATTAAAAGTTATACGAATTGGTAATACTCGGCTTATATTCTTGATAGGTAAGAGCGACTTTACTACACGATTGGATTCTATATGTATTCTCTGACTTGGTGAAAGGATATGAGTGCGCATTGTAAATTGCATAAAAACCAATTAAAAAAGATTTGTGGATGTGCTCATGTAGTACAACACCGGAAAAGAAAAATGTAGAAAAAATGGTTTTTGTACGTTGAATGAGAAAGAAGAACACGCTCCTCGATGTAAAATCGATTAAATACATCACTCTGATAAAAACTAAAAGGATTTTATCGGGAAATATTATAAGACATGCATATATAATCGTTGGGCATGATGGTTCGGTTGTCGACGAAAAGATTGGAAAACTGAGGAATGTAAAAAAAAACCACAATTATCTAAAGTACAAAATTCATGATGCCAGGATATATTCACTGAAATCTTAGAATAGGAACAAATTATTACTCTTGACTTAATAACAAGATACACATACACGTTATATAATATACATATATATTATACATATAGCCTATTTAAGAACAAGCAAAGTGGAAAATATCTCTTCTAGTTTACTTGTTAAGTGATAATAAAAGATGTGTTATTGTGAATATGACTAAAAATTATGTGAGCGTAGTTACTTAGTTAGTTCATGTCTGTATATCTCGCAGTGAAAACATGTCCGGAATAAATAAAAATCTATACCTACATCTATAAAAAAATCGGCGTCATGAGCAAGTTAATTTCAAACATGATTTCATGTATTCATGTATCATCAAATGACTTTTACTACAAAGTTTTTCACGGGTTTTTATAAATTATACATATAAAGCGAGTAAATTAACATTTACAAAACTATTTAGTCACTGTCGTCGTCAGAGTCAGATTCACTACAACTTTCCTCCTTAATTTTTATCTTGATGTTTGGATCATAAATCATATCAACATCCACCTCTGGTAGTTCTCCTTCCGGCTCCTCCTGTTTTATTTTGACATTGAGAACCTTCTCCGTCATGTCCAAATCTATTGTTCCTTGCTGAAACAGGGTCGCGGTCTTGGCGATTAGTGTCATTCTTTCCACCATTTGTATTTCACTGTCCTGAAAATAAGCACGAAATAAAATGAGATGGTCAATAGTTAAGCCATACATACGTATTATTCATCTCCTCAATCACCTGTTGCATACAAGTCAAGTACAAATCAGCGATAATTAAAAAAGAAGAAAGGAAATTGACAGCGATTTTGGTTTTGCTAAATTACATCATCAGTGCTATACATGGGATCTTAAATACGTAAATTTTAAGCTATTACAAAACTCAATAAAAGGCTCTCCTCGGGTCTCCCCCGCCCTCTTACATGGACCCTTTTAGTCCCTTTTTTTATCGTCCACCAAAAGTATATAACCTGGCCCAATTCATTGCGTTGCGTGTGATATTTCTGTCTGTTCTTATACGTAGTACGACGTACCCATGACCTGATGACTTCCTGCATTAAACGCTTGATTTCCTTGATTTCGGCCCGTTCCTTCATCAACCTTTCGATGCAGGTTCGCATCACTTTGAGCTGCAGTTGAGTGGCAGTGGATTGTCTGGGTTGGGAGCCGTTTCGACTTGAAATTTGCGACCGTGGTGGTGCCCCTGGTTGGCCTTGACCCCCTTCCTTCGATGATGGTGGTGGAGCGGTTGATGGACCAGCAGTCGCAGTAGCAGTACCCGCCCCTCTACCTGGAACGCTCGTCCCTGCTCCCCTTCCCTTTGATGCTGATGTTGATGGCATGATGATAATTATTCACGGTTTTTATATTCACATTAATAACTAGCTAAACTACGACTTTATTTTTAACCAGTGACTAACAATCACGGAATAATAATGACAAATTAACTTTAAGTTAAATTAAGATGACGTGACGTTGACGGTGACTCGACAACTTTAGCTAACGTACTCTACTCTAACGTATGCATGGCAGTGTCCAACAGGTCAAACTTCCACACTGACTCCCAACGCTGAACTGGTTGAGGTCCTGTTTCTCTTCTCCTCCTTCGTTTCGTGACAATGCCAAATCCTCCAGCGAGCGTTGTCTCGTGAAAAGGTGGTGGTGATGAAGTGATGATGATGGATGAGCATGGCTGGCCTATCGTACTTCCCTCCTTATAATTTGCATTTAATTAATTTGCATTTTCAAATTACATAATTAACAATGATATTATGCTATTATTCAATATCTAGCTGACTTTTCAAAAGATATATGCTGGTTTTCATTTACTATTTATTTGTATAACAAAATATACGCTAATTTACTACTAAATCAGCAGATTTACATGATACCGATACAATGTTATGCAGAAAATGTATCTTCCAATTAGCAGTACACCTTGTTTGTTGCGCAAATTATTATCGGAGTCAAGATCTTCCTTTTGGGAATTACAAGAGAGAGATGCTTTTCTATTGACTATTGACAGGCAAAGTGCAATTGTTAATCGAGATGATATGAAATGAATGAAACTATACTCAATGTTAGTCCTTCCGTTTCCTCCCTTGTGTTTGTTACTTCCCCTGGAGAAAAGGTTTTAAACTGAATTTAACAAACTACTGAAATTGGAGTATGGATGATGATGTTCAGAAATGGGACTTGAATGACATGATGAGATGATGATGATGATGATATATACATGGTCCACTTCTGCAAAGGCATAATGTATTCAGTACTTTACTTTTTTTAAATCTAATTTTGTTGTCCCAAATCCTTGATGTTGAGGCGAGAATGAGAAACTTGTAGATACACTCATGGTGCTATGCCGAAGCGAAGTAAATCAAGTAATCATGCAAGGTCAACAAATCAAGCGCTGTTAACAGAATATACCAGGTTGAGAGGTTCATCATAATATCGTCAAATTTTCATAAATGTTCGGCAAATTGTGCGTAAAAAATTGTCATTTAACAGGATAATAGAATTCTTATAAAAAACGTGATATAGTTTGCAGCAACTTTTAGAAGCAACCTTTAACTACCTATACTACCTAACCTACCTTGCCAATATATATGCATATATAGGGAACGGCCAAGAAGTATGTACGGATCAAGAAGGAACCCGCTTTATCCAGAGAAATAAATAGTGATTGATTATCAACGCATTTTTCTAATAATCATAAAATATCAAAAGCCTTTTAATATGCTTTAACGTTTGCCAATATTTTCAACCTTTCCTTAACGAAGTAAGATAAGCGCAAAAAATGCATCACATGCATTTTATTCCTACAGTAGTCGCGTTGAGAAATATAACATCCGTACTGGGGGTTGTTGGGTTAACGTTTTTCTATCGATCAAATTTTACAATTATAATAGAGTTAATAGAGTAGCGAAATATAACTATCCATATTTGATGTTTGCTTGATGTTTGAAGTAATTGGTAAAATCGAATTGCTTAAACCTAGGATTTGTGTAGGTAATCTATAAAATCGAGAGAAAGACGTATTTTGGGTTTCTGAAACTCTCTAGTATGCGATCAATTCTCTAATGATGGTGGTGGCGAGGTGAAGCAATGAATGAGAGTACTATCACATCGTCGTATCTCACTCGCACGGAAAGTCAAAAGTTTCTCTTCCAAAATGTGTGGGTCGAAAGACTGGATTTAATAACGCACAATTGCATTATTCGCTCCAGCCAGGAGGATGAAAGAAAACTAACAACTATGGCCAGGAGTGTAGAGTAGATCAATAAAAGGATTCTTCTATTCAATGAAAAACTTGAGGGGAAAAATAGTACTGATTGAACTAATTAAAACAAATTCCCAAATTCCGTTCTCAATCAATATGAAACACATTCTGTTCTGATGCATATCCCTTCAGGGCTTGTTTCCTACATGGAAATGAATAGGACCTTGTCCAGCCAGATAGAACAACAGCGAGCTTCATTTATAAGATTTGCATTGCACCTGCAATAAAGTATTAAACTATACTGCAACATGTGGAGGCTAAACTTAATCAATTCAACACCACCTTTGGTTTTCATAACTTTAAACTTTGTGTTTAATCTAATCCTTCTTGCCACTATTTAAATTCCGGGATAGTTTTGGCATCTCGTGTATCATCCCGCTTAAAATGATTAAATGAATAATATCTGTATATATTGAACTGAATTACTTTTTAAATTTTTATTCATAGCTGAAATGTTGGAATTGTTTTAATATTTTCTTTGGCTAAGTTGTAGTATAATTATTGTACAATAGCCATCATCCACTCCACGACATAATATTCGCTCGATCAGGCTGTATTGTACTTTTTTAAGTGTTACATGCAATAAAGCTACACATCTCGAATAATATACAAGTCTCAAGCTCTGAGTTGAATGAATATACAGCAGCAGCTAGGTGTAAGTCTGAAGTCATGGATGCTTTGCATTTGACCACTTCGTTCTTTCTGTACTGCGAAACTCCAACTCTTCGTACTACTACGGAAGGTAGCTAGATCTATAGGCACATAATATGCCATTCTGAGTTAGCGTTAGTGCAGTTTTTAGAGAGTATATGTGATAAAATACGAATGTAGTTGTATGTTGAATGAATGCGAATACGCGAGAGAGAAATGATGATAATGTGCTACAACCAAGTCTATAATACACATGCCCAGCTTAACTCCCTATACAATCTTTAAGTGCTCTGCTGCTGTACTACTACTGGCTCCCAGTGCCACTACGTCAGTGGCCATCGTCATCGTCATAGTCATCATAATCATCACATCTCAACTCAAGCATCAGCATCGGACGGAGGTCTTGTAAAACCAAAGCCTAAGTAAATCGTGTTATGTTGGCCTGACTCTGAGCTGAACGCTGAGTAATAATGCCTGCCCTATTCAATGAGATTGTAAAAAATTCATGAAAATTCCTCAAAATAGGAATCGAATAGGGATAATTAAATATATAATAATAAATATGTATATTATATTTTATTTGTCTACAAGTAGAGTGTTTGTAAAAAAACATTTCTGTAACAGTAAACTTTCTAAAAAAAAGGTTTCTTTTCAGTCAAATTCAACCCATGGTTGGAGTAACAAAACAGTTAATATTTATATTAAAACCAACTTCCATAATGACGGAATGTACGGCTTAAGAGGTAATCTGCAGTAGGAGGGAGGAGCAATTTCACGAAAATCATAATCAGTCCGAAGATGATCAAAATGGCAGTGAGATGAATACGGAGACCAAGTGAGCGAGTAAAGTTATTTGCCTGACGATCATGATGATGTATAGTCTGCAAGTCAGTCTGCCCTCCTGCCGCTGCCTCTGTGGAAGTCTTCTTGCTAAAATTATGATGACGGACTGTGAACAACATGCCTTCCGGAGTGAGCTCCACCTGACAAATGGCTTCAATGGGATCCACAACACGGAACATGTTCCTTGTATCTTCTCTGTTAATAGCAAAGTCGAGAAGTTGCTCGTGAATCTGCGTTGACGGCTTGTTGCATGCACGTTTTATCGGGCCGTAGATGTTCATGGGCAAATTCCAGTACACGAGTAAACCTTCCAGTTTCACCGAGGTGGTAACCACCGACCGCCAACTCCATTGGTACTCGGTGGTGTTTTCAATCTCCACACTTTGAAATGTTATACCAACATTGGAGGTGCGGGGAAGGGTGATGTCGTTCTCGAAACGGACGTGTACGATGTTTGCACGAATTTTCGAAATCATTCCAACAAGTTTTGCCACCCTTTCGACGGGAAATGGAGGAGGCAATTTTGGAGGCTCTTCACTCTGAGGCTTTTTTGTAAACAGGAGTAGCACATCCTCGAAGGTTATCTCCAGCTCGGGAGTCAAGCAGAAGAGTAACTTCCAAATATTTCTAACCGAGAATCTCCCCACCTTCCCTGTGACGATCTTCAATGGAACGTTGCTCTTGTCCAGGGTCTCGGGTCGGAGTTGAAGTTGTCGCAGGAGAAATTCTCCATCCAAGAGATGAAATCCTAACTGGCTCACATCAAAATTATTAAAATATTTCGCCAGTCGGGGTTCCACTTGCGTGTGGATTAAAGTTTCCAAAACCATTTTTGCCAAAACTCTGATTAGGTAGTTAGGTAAATGCACTTCAACTTCACCCACTGCGGCACATTGAGAACATTTAATAATAATATCAGTAATACAATAATATCAGGACTATCAGGAGTTTGAGAATCACCTGTTAAACACGATAGGCCTGTTGATAATAACGAATTATATCTTGAGCTCTGGTTGTGATGTGATGATGTGACAGCAGAAAAAGTGTGCTGGAATGACCAAGTCAAAGCGGATTGCAAACTAACTTGGATTTATACTTTGTCTTTTTTCTTGTAAAGTAAAGTACCTAGTACCTATACCAGTATTATACCACCACTGTCATCTTTGCCTTCTTGAATTATGGCATGCAAACATCACATTCTTATACATGTACTACGCGAATGTATTTATGCTCAAGTTTCGATAAGCAATATTTCAATTTCTTTCTCTTCTCTCCTGATTAACTTCAAGAGATAACATAATTTCCAAAGTAAATAGCATGCACAAATATGCATATCTATGTATTAAAGTTGTTGCATTTTTGTGAACCATTTCAGAGCGGGTGCTTGTCTCGGTGCTTGGTTGGTTGATGCTACTACACGGTCCTCGGACATTCGTATTTATTTTACATTGCATTCGGTAATATGAATGACTATGATTGCCGTCACATTACTTAAGGAATAGTGATGGGTAGTGCTCCTGGAAGATGTTTAAACACTCATTCACATGATATAATATAATATATGCTATTGCTATAGATGTGCCTACACGTAGGGAATATTATTCCATGCACACGTCCATCCATATGCACATTTGCTTCATATTCTATCCACTCTGCCTTTGTCCCAAGCAGAGAGATTGAAGATCAGGCTAAAAAGTCTCCACGCGCATTCGCATTGTACACTACTCCCTTAAAGAGTAATGTTTAACAAATATTACCAAAATCTTGTAAAATGGGATTCCTATCAGATTTGTATGAGAAAAAGTGGAAACTTGAGAGTTTCATATCAGAGTGCTAAAATACAACCGAGTCAAGCTTTAAAGCTCGTCATTCATTGAAATTATTAGAAATTGCTATTGACTAGGTACATATTTTTGGTCAATATATTCGAAAGAATCGGAAGACCAGTTTAAGGATATCACATTTAAATGGACGGACGGACAAATGGTTAGCGGAGTAATGAGTCAACGCAAAACGCAGTAAATAAACTTCGAAGCTCCTATGAGTGACTAATTCTCTTCCTTTCGAAGAGACAAAACGGATATAGTAGTAATATCATATACAAAACTTATAATGCACCATCGAAGTCTGTGGTATTACTCCGTCAGTCATATCATCATAAAATATAACTAATACCATCATATAATCATCAGACGCGCATAAATCCATACTTTACCATTCACTGGAAATTAATCCCAACGCCCATCTGATACACACCACCATCATCGGCACCATCGCTATATGACTGCCTTCAAACAAACATTGTCTTCTCATATTTGTCCCTACTCCAGCAGTGCAATGCACAAAAATGACGAAACTACAACGCAAAAATTATAGACTACGGAATACTCGTATTAGAAAAAAGGGAAATTAAACGTAAAACGGCAATGTAATGTAATGTACGAAGCCTTCAAAATCCACAGTTCTTCGTCATTCAGTTTATAGGCATATTCTACACGTACTACATGCAACAACATCCACCAAAATCCAAAAAGCCAAAACTCGTCATACCAATATACCATCACATCTCTTCTCGTCGATCTCCTCTCCTCTGTTAGTTGTGTGTGTGTGTATATTGCTAGAAATCACGCAACGTCCTTATGCTCTGTTGTAGGTAGTTTTTAGTTGTGTATTACTATGTACACATATACAAATATACAAAGCAGAGGTTCTGTAGTAGAGTCACTGTGCGCCGTGTGCTGTGCACATTTTCACTGTTGATGCTAGCTGCTGCTGCTGGCATAAGGAGATGCAATGTGAAGCAAGTTGTGCTTGTGTCTGTGCCTGCCTGCCTACTAAAAGTAACGTCGTATACATATATACTTGAAATTGCACCACCACCGTCTGATGTTAGGTGCATATATCATATACCGTAAATACCCAATGTAGCACGCAATGCAATGCACATATAGTCAAGAAGAGACTCTTGGTTTTATGTGGTGGTATGCTCGAACTGCTCGAAGCTTTGTACCAGTGTACCTACCTAATACTAATTGTAAGAAGTGTGCATAAGCATTCTTCCAATGCGAGAACTGAGAACGCGAGCCTCACTCTCATCGTCATCATCATCACGATAAAAAGCTTAAAGTTTCTAAAAGCTCTACCTTGGCTAAGGATAGACAATATAATATACATTAAAGAGCGAAAGAAAATATATCATGTAATTGTTAATTGAACGGATTTTAACTTGTCATTTGATAAATTAAATATCAATTGGAAAACGCCGGGAATATTTCCATGTATGTATTTCTAAATTATTATTGATGAGTCTGCACTGAAAGGGCCGGGCGCTTCGAGTAACCTTTATAAAAAAATTAATTTCCTACCAGTACCCACAGAGAGTGGCAACGCCAACCATGAACCAACTGCCAAAATATTTTGAATCAATCAAACAACATGAACGCAACGGATTAATTACAAATGTTACGGACGCTTATATTTGTGTATTTGCATCGATATTTAAATTGACACAAACACGGAAAATAATACAACATCATAAAGAGAGCAACGCTTGGTTTACATACAAAAAACAGTTCTTTTGCACGCTTATTGGCCCCACATCCCTACCCTATCTATCTATGCACATAAACAGTGTGCAATATCTCACGTCATCATCATCCCCATCATCATCATCATCATCATCATCAACATCACGGCACACAAAAAGTCTCTAGTTGTTGTTTCGTCAATATTGTGTGCTTGCCTACTGATAAGTCTCCTACATCGCGATATTCCTTAGGGCCCCTAGCGCCCCTGTTCGGTTTAGTTAGATATGCATATATATATAGGTATATACCTTCTAATAGCAATGTAATCCCACAGAACTACTGACAATGAGTACCATCATCATCATCATACGATATACAGGAGGAGCGCCGAGCGAGCGAGCGGTGAAGAGATAATATTATGAGAAATTTCAATAGAGCACTACTTCTATTACTACTCACACTCACACCACTACCAGCAGCCCCACATTATAAACTGCTAGTTTCATTAGGAACCGAAGCGAGGTATTCCCTCCTACATAATTACGTTATCGATGTGTGATGTGTGTGTTCCTACGTAAGTACAAATGTTATACATATACTATGAGCATGTAAACCTTAGCAGATATATACGATGTAGTAGCTTGTAGCATATAAATAATATGTATACATTGAACATATTATATTATATTAGCTGTTGGTGGTGGTGGCTGTGTCTCTCCTCTTTTCCCCTTCTTATTGTTCACCTTCTCTCCCTTCCTTTTCTGAGGAAGCTGAGCTGAGAGCGTGTGTCTGTGTGTATGTGTGTGTGTGTGGACTGTGGAGTGTGTGTGAAGACGCATAGTGAGCGAGCGAACTGTTGGAGTTTTTGGCTTGGAGCAGCACACTAACCAAACCAACCAACAACACAAGCACCAAGGCCAACAGTCAAAGTGAAAAAAGAGTTACCAACTTTTTCACGCAACTTACTTACATACAACTTGCATGCAACCAACAACTAACGCGGCTACGAAAGCAAGAAAATATTCTATAAGCATAGGCATAGGGCATAGTAGACCCCTTTACAACATTTTCAACAGAGGAGGAATGGAAAGAGTGGAGTGAGCGTGAGCACAACACCACCATCATCACCACCAGCACTCAGCCAAGCAAAGGTAACTCCTGTGTGGCTGTAAGTCTAATATATATAAAAACTTGGATTTTTTATACTTGGACACAGTCTTCGTTTTTTTTCTCCTCTCTGGCTCTGCCTCTGCTCTGTAGTACTTATAACTTGTGTGTAGTTTTAGTTTGCCCATGTCCGTAGTCCGTCGTCTCTATATGTACGAGCAGACTGTGTGAGAAAAGTAGTGTAAAAAGTAAGAAAGAGAAGAGAAGAGAAGGAGAGAGAGAGAGAGAGAGAGAGAGATGAGCAAAGCATCAGTGCACAAGAGAGTCAGTAGTCAGTAAAGTATTATTGCTAACTGCTCCTCTGTTACTACTTCTTCATTCAAGCAATCAATGAGACACACTTCTCTTCCCAAAAAATGAGTGTATAGTAGTTTGTGTGTGTGTGTGCCTAGTATATCCACAAAAACCGAGAGCTACATAGCTCCACTCGCTTTTTAAACTTGGACAGAGGCACACAGGCACTGCCAGTTTAGGGGGAAATGAAATGGTTAAAACAACTTGAGAGAGAGACAACAAGAACAATTTTCACACTCGGAGCTTTTGATACTATATTGCAGATTTGTGTAAAAGTTGTGTAGTAGTGGTGAGTCGCGACTCGCGAGTGCCCTTTTCCACCACCACCACCAAAAACTCTACTACCACCGCCGCTCTTATGTTATATTATGTCGAGCTGAACAAGTGTGTTGTGCGCAGTCAATGTCAAACCTTATCTCTGGGGTCTACCGTAACCAAGTGGTTCCTCCAAGCACCCAACCGTGCGTAGTGGTGGTTAGCTTCTTTTAAATGCTAACTGGTTCCCGAACATTCCGAAACAAGAGGATATTACTGACTATGAAAAAAGTGGCAGTTATGTATGCTATGATAATAATAAATGGCTCTAGAACTAATTCCAAAGGGATGCTAGTTACCCTCTAAAAACAAACCTGAGTGGATGGAAAGTTTTTGATAGAGTGACAAAACAAAACTTTTAGTAAAAAAAATTACAAAAACAAATTTAAAATGAATGGAAATTTTGAACACGGGATTTTGTCCCCACTTTCGCAATATCTTGGAGGAGGTATGTCCTGCTCAAAACTCAACCTTTTGCAGTTGTGATTATTTTCATGTAGAAAATTTTGTGGAATTCATATCCAAAGTATATAATGTTTTTAATTTGAAACGTTTTTTTTTGTGTGAATTTGTGTATAGATGGAGGACAAACGCCATTGAGCAGTACACGACCAGGAACGCCAAGAGGTAGCCATTTCAGGTGAGTATTCGCATTTTTTTTGTCACTCTGCTCTTCTCTGGAGAGTTATCTCGATTTATGGATATACCTATTGCGTAATGCGTGCCTATTAGGAATATAGTAGTACCTCATTCATATCAGTTTTTTCCAACATGCATAAATTTGTATTTTTTTTGCTTAACTAACTCTGCCGTTGAGTTTCTTTTGACTGAGCCCAAGGAGTTTCTCGTTGTTTTGTCGAGTTATCTTCTTTTTACAATTTCTGACAAAAATATATACATACATATGCGTCTTGTTTACCTCTCGGGGGTCAAAGTTTATTGTGGTATTTTATTAACAGGAATTTGGCACGAGAAAAAAATGTGTAAATTGCATAGCACATTGTTGTTGCATCGCTATCGCCAAGAAAGAGAAAAATTCACAAGCAGGGAAGCAGGTGAAAATAAGGTGGCAAAAGAGTTATTGCTACACGTACTACTACTACTGCACACAAACAATTATTCAGAGAGTTCACCTTGCACAGGTGAAAGTTTTTCATAGCGGCCATTGAAATGAAAAACTGGAAAAATTGTTGAAACTCAAGAAATTGTTGAAGCAACAAGCATTTGAGCATAATGCAAGAATCACATTTACGGCATCCTGTATCGGAGCAAAAAAAGGACTTTGTGGCGAAGTAAGACCCATCATAATATGTAGCGCATCGTGCTGCACAAAATGACAAGATTCCTCAATTCATACAAAATAAAATCATAATAATTTAATGGTTTGCACCATTGATTCTATATATTACTGGAAGATCTTTGGGTCAATAAAAAAACATTTTTTTAAATTTTTTAAACACAAAAGGGATATTAGATTATCTCCTGAAGGAAACCCTGGAACGCCAGGGGCGGTTCATGAGCTCCATCACAAATTTCCGAATTCGCCGTGGAACGGGAGTGAGCCTGCAACGCCCGGCTACAACACTCGGAATGTGGTGCCCAGCTCACCTTATGTACCATCTTATCCCAACACTCCAGCCACGCCTGGAAGCAGTTTCTATAATAAGGGCGGTCTCAACGGGAATAATACCACGGCAGTTCCTCCAGGCTCTCCGTGGACGGACCGGAGTGTCTGCACTCCTGGTCCAATGACACCGATGACACCAGCGACCCCCTTGCATTCAGTACCATCGTCGGATCACTCAAGTGGCTATGGGAGTAACAGTGGCTCCCCAACATTTCTGGACCACGGGAGCAGTGGGAAGTCTCAGTTGGCAGGGTTGCTGCAGCAGGATGAGTCATTAGTACCGGTGATGAACCATGTAGAGACAGCTCCTCCTCCGCCTCAGCTACCTCCGCCACCTCCAATTCCCATTCAGCATAACAATCAAAATGGTGGTAGTGTGTCTGTACAGGTTGCGGTTGTACCACCTCCTCAGCAGGCGGGACCCTCGTCGTCGTCATCATCATCAGCTTTACATAACTTACCTGTAGGCATCTCTGATTCGGAGAGGACTCAAGCGGTTGACAACAATCCTAATTTGTAAGTCCACTTGTGACCCTACATTACATTGGTTACTAATCAATGGATTTTCTAATCCATTTGCATGCAAGAAATATGGATCCGAACTTTTAAATTTGGATTTTTAAAATTTCATTGTAGAATTGAGGAGTTTGAAGACTTCTTACAAAAGTATATCACCAACCGCAAGAATGACGATCGTAGTAACGCACAGGCACAGATGCAGCAGCAGCAGCAACAACAACAACAACAACAGCAGCAGCAGCAGACGTTCAATCCACCTCAGCCACAACCGCCTCCGCAGCAGCACAACTTCAATCCTAACGTGACGCACATGGGATTGGACAACGGTGGTGGAGGTATGGTTGGCTACAATGGGAACATGATTATGAACAACGGACAGCCCCCACAGTCAATGGCGATGAACAATCTCCAACAACACAATAACATGCTTCCAACTGGACAAATGAATTCCTCTGTTGGCCCCATTAGGAACAAGTTCCAAGGGCAACCACCACCTCCCCACCACCCATACAATATGAATGGTGGGAATGGTATGGGAAACATGATGCGTAATCGTCCTATGCCTGTGCATAATCATATGCACCCGAATCAGTATAACACTGTCTCCACCCCGCCCAATAACCCAGGGTTGCAACCACCACCTCACCACCCGCAGAACATGGGGATGCATCCACAACCCACGCAATTCGATCTTCAAGGTGGCAACCATCCAAGTGCCTCAATGTACCCACCAACCCCTTCTCCGTCCAACAATGGTGGATATGTGCAGCAGCAAATGCATCACGTGAATCCAGGTTCGTATGCGAATATGCAGGCGCCACCGCAGCAAAACAATCCCGTTCATTGGCAGCAGAATAGAGGGGTGGGGATGATGACCCCAAACGGGAGCCCTCTCATGGTCAGTAATACAAACGCTGGAGGACCCAACAACGTATCAAGAGGCATTCCACAACAGCCCACCCCGTATTTCCAAAACCCTGTGAATATGAACCCCTCCCCTGGGAGTAATTTAAACGTAGGAGGAGTAAATGAGCAAGGAGTCAGCAATAGCAATACACTGCCACCCTCTTTCCCTTTTGATTTAAACTCGGGGATGCCCACCGGAGGTGGGAGTGGAGGGACCACAAATAACATGGGAATGCCACCCATGCCCAACAGTGCAATATATAACAGCGCACCAGTACAACCGTGCAATAACATGGCGCAACATAATCCAGCACCAAATGCTGCCCCTCCTCCTGCACCCCCAGCAGAGGACTTGAACATTGACCTTGATGGCCCATACGTAAGCCTTTACGAATGAATGGATTTATCCGCTTTTTCTCTACACAAATCAGCCAAACTAACTATTCATTTTTATTTGCACTCCATGCAATTTCAGGATGGATCAAATCTAACTCAAGCCACATGGTCAAAAGCCCTTGAGAAGGTTAGCAGAACCAACCCGGTTGCCGAGGTGGGTAAAGTGTTGTTCGATGAAATATTCACGGACGATGAGGTTATCCGTTGTACCCTGAGCGGGCGGGGTTCCACCGAAAAATTCAATGCGAACAAAGTACTTTACCTCAAAAGTAAGTTTGCCTCCTCATTTAGTCATTTTCCTTAGTCCATTTCTTCTAGTCAAAATCCGATCATTGCCTTCATAATCCACAATTTTCTTTTTCCTATTTTCCTCCGTAAACAAACAGAGGCCGTCGCATGGCTAATGACAAGGCCACGCCTCCCCTGGGAATTTAATATGGCTACCTGTGACGCCGCCCTCCCTCCAGAGGACGAGAACGGCACCCGCGGCCTGGAAAAGAAGGTCTTCACCGAGTACAGGAGTAGAAGACGAGGGGACATCCTCAAAACACGGAACCAACTCCCTTCCTAACTCTTTTACCTTTAATACATACAACCCTAAAAACTAACATTATTGAAAACACTCTTATACGATTAGCATAAACCAGATACGAATGCATATGCATATAAATTAGTTAGATCATAGATGCCTAGATAGATAATATAGTTTAGTTTTACATTTACAAAGTTAAGAGCATCTACCACTACAATATATACATACTGTTACACTACTTGTTACTTCTTTTATCAACACTCCGTTTAAAAATCCTATATATATATACATTCAGTCCAGCAATATAAACTTGGGTTACATATATGTTATCCACCTCTTTAACATTATTATTATCATTATTATTACTAGTAGGAGCGCATGAATCATCGGTGGAGTGTACAGGTGTATGTAAAACCGTTTAAGTTTAAGCTTTAGACTATTCTAATCCTTAAGTAGCGTAGCGTATATATATAGATACGACGTTGGAGCGAAATCCTACAAAGCGCATTTATCTTAAGAACATTTTCAAGAAGATATATTGTGTCATTATATCTTAATTCCTCTAAACACATTATTATAATATTATTATTATTATCATATTATTCCTACATCCGATCCCCAAATTCCCCTTGACACAAAACATATATATATATATAAATATATGCTATATTATCTTTAATTATTATTAATTAAAACATGTTTTAATTTTATCAAGTATATGTTTAACTTTATACAAAAAGGGTGGGAGAAGGAAAAGATGCATGATGTGTGTCGTCGTTCAAAATACATTAAAAATTATACGACAAAAGAGAAATCTAAGGTAAACGAGGTCATCCCGAAACAGAGTTTATATTAAACGTTAGACCTTTCTAAAGAAGAAAAATGGCGTACAAAGTTTTTTTTTTACTCCAGCAGCATTTTATATATTATATATGTTTTACGGCGGACTGGTACGGCGGCGGTGGTCTCTATACAACATCATAACCGAGCAATATATATTATACAGACTCATGGTAATTGCATTACGTGAAGGATGAAGTAGTAGAGGAGATATGAATATGAGGCAGCAGACGAGGAGGTACACAATTTGTGTGATCAAGGGAAATATATACATACATATTTATATATGCCTTGTGGCCATTTGTCTCAAATAACGATACATACACGAACGAACGAACGAGCGAACCACACGAACTAGCCATATTAAGCATACTTCACAACATTTGCACGAGCTTGGCTCATGAAATAGATTGGATCTTATGCGTACACACTGAGGCAGACACAAGACGAGCG
>JAANSN010003853.1:0-16989 GCA_036850665.1 Dicranocentrus wangi | reverse complement strand
TTTTACTGGCAGCTCAAGTCCGAGTTTCTAGCCAAATGGAACGGCAACCAAGGGGATGCTAATGACCCAGAAGGGATAATCATGGGTGAAAAGGCGATCGTCAAGTTGGATCGGCAATGGCACTTTGGACAGTTTCGGTGGGAGTATGCCAGCTTGCTAAGGCGAGTCCGGGCGCTGTCCGAGTCTGGACTGGTGTTTCTGTGGTATGGTTGGGAGCGGAGGGTGAGCACGTGGAACGATACCTTGTAATTTGAGAGGCGCTATACTCCACCCGTGAAGAAGGTAACCATGAATGACAACATCTCGGTTGTGTTCATAGTATACGGGGTTTGCATCTTGCTCCCGAGCCTGACATTCCTGATGGAAATGATTTGGCATAGGAATTTATCGTTCTTTGTGAGATGTAGTCCTCTTGAGTGTAAGTGCAAGCCTAACCCGCTCAAACGTTGCTCTAAAAAACATCTGCAGGATTTGCAGTTTCAATGTCCGAGATTTAAGCGTCGCTTTCAGAAAAACAAATAATAATAATAACAGTAATAATAATAATCGATATGCAAATAGTTTTCTTCTAGCACGACTTGCACCTATTTAAACTCAGAAAACTTGTAGTATGCCTCCATATGGCTCCAAATATAATTGATTTGTTTGGAGATGTAAGCTAATACAATGCGTGGTTTCATGACCACAAATTAGCTGTATACATTATATATATATATATATTACCCATTTCTACATATCAAATATTACACCTAGAGAAACAATATAATTCATGGAATTTATATAATATCCTATTTATATTACATTCAAAACTGTAATATCGCATTTTGAATTTATTCTATATTTCCACTCAATTTTGTTTGGTTGGGTTTGATGTTTGGACTGTACAAACAGGAAGTTCATGATGATAGTTATTTAGACTAATTAGAATTCGAAATCACCCTAAATTAGGTTTTAAACACTCGTCATAAACTGCTGATTATGGACTACTTGTTTTTTTTTAAATTCAATAATCCAGATAACTTATATTTAGTAAATAACCCATTACCCCGATGAAAGGGGTGACCCGCTATACTCGTTGTGCGGACGTGATCCCATGCAAATTATGGAAGGCAATCAATATCCTTAAGAAAATACATATACGAGTATACACACCGATATTCTCTGGCCTAGTACCTGATAGCACAGGCCTGATCATCTAGTAACTAATAAAAGCTTTTTATTAAAAATCATGACATGATGCATAACAATAAGATAAAAATAGAAGACACACCAAAGGAGCATTTCCAGGAACACTCAAGTTTCACAAAATTACATTGAATTTCATTCAGCCAACACCAGCCAAAACTAGGTTGAAGCATGAAACGCGAATAAACTTACTAGCTTATACTGCTATGCAAGGTACTTGCAAAAAAATATGTACTATTGATTTGTTAGTTACAGTTATTACGAGCTGCACCATGATGATGATCTCATTTCTACTCTTCGCCATCTTAATACTAGCATGCTCGGAAGCATGCATTAGGATTCTGGGGAATCCCCACGCGCAAGGCATCTGGGATGAGTTGGATTCCCCGCGGAACACATCCAAGACCTGCAGTAGGTGACCCAATTAATGTGATTTACAAGTAGTGATGATTTTTGAGTGTTTTCCATATTTGACTTATTTTTTGCAGGTTGTGGAATCGGGACCATGTCCAATTGGACGCTGTTTGTGCACTCCAAAACTAAAACAGCAGCGCCAGCGCCGGACACCTGGAAAACCTGTATGGCCACTATAGTTACCTCCAACTTGGTCCTCACTTCCCATAAATGTTTGACCTTGGCCGGCTCCCTGCTCCACGTCTACGACGGGTGGAAGCCGAGGCCGAGAACAGCGTCAAACAATGGAGGCGTTATTATTCCCTTGAAGGATATTGTCGTTTCCTCCAGTTTGAATATATCGGCAGGGGAAAACTTTCCCGTGGAGGGGCTGATCATAAACCCGAATTACGCCTTGACCGCTTCCCTCCTCGTCAAGACAATTGCGACCAATGACCTGGTGCTCTTGGTTCTGAAGAATGCGAGTTTCACAGAGCACCCCACTCTCCGCCCCATTTGTCTCCCGGACTACGACACGTCCGTCAATCTGACCGGGCAACCAGCCCAGTTTTACGGACCCAATGAGCTCGGCTACCAGGCCCAGCTACTGCTTCACATGGCGACGCCCTCAGGTGAGGCAGTGAGGTATGGCGACGATTGTGGAGCAGGCAAGTCGGATGATGATGTCAAAAGAGACCGGACACTCTGCCTTCGCTACTATTATGAGGATAGATGCTTAGTGTCGGTAAGTAAGTTGCCATGTTTACTACAAAATCAAAGGACAATGAATTAATAAAAAATTAAAAACATATTGAATTGTTGGGTAACCAAAGAAAGAGGATGGCGGAGCTTTGGTGTCCAGCAGCGGGGATGAACGGGCATCATCATTTCTGATTGCAATTGCAACCAAGATTTCGTCGCCGGACGAGGGAGGAGCCAAAAGTGGAGGAAAAATTCATTTGACCAACATATTTCGTACGAGAACAAAACTTGTGATTACACAACTCAGCAACTACAACCGCCATAATAACATATATGTAAGATTATTATTGCCATGGTTTACTTTTTCTCTCCAGATTCCGTAAAGTACATTGAGTACCAAGCCAAGTTGGCCGGGAGCCGATGGTGTACCACCCCAAAGTTCCACCGGAAGGAGGCGGTCAGCGACAAGCTACTCCGCCGGGTCGAGAATCTCTGTGGTCCGTGGCCATGGACAGACTTTTCCCCACCGGAGAGAGACGAGTCTCTCGCCTGCGAGTGCGGCGAGAAGAATGTGGGAGTAGTGGGTGTCCAAGAGCTCGGAAGAGTGATCGGTGGGACGTCCGCCACCCCACGGGAATTCGGATGGACCGTAAAGCTTAAAATTGATATGGGCGGCGAGGGTGATGATGAAGTTCGCACCTGTGGCGCTTCCCTAATCAACGACAGGATGATCCTTTCTGCGTTAAATATTTATAATTACATAACGATGACGACGGCTACTAAAAAATTTCAATCGTTTTTCCTCTTAGCGCAAACTGCTTCATGCACAGCGACTACATGCTCCGCACAGACAACTTTTTCGTTGCTCCGGACTCGATCCGCGTGTTTCTAAACTCCCATAAATATGATGACGACCCGGAGGAGATGGAGGTTCGGGTGAAAGCCCTCTACCCGCACCCGGGGCATGTTGGAGGGGTCAAGCGCGGCTGGGTGGAGCACGACATTGCCGTCCTGGTCCTCGAAACCCCGCTGGCATTCAACAGCAGTGGAAACGGGCTTCGGCCCGTGTGCCTGCCCCACCTGGGGACGGCGGACATGGAGCTGGTCGGGAAGACGGGGACTGTGGTCGGATGGGGGCTGACCAGTCTGGATAGCGACGTCAAACAACACGCGTCCGAACTAAAGCGACTCGAGAAACCCATTAAAAACATGAGCGCTTGCGAGGAGGCTGTCCATCCTCACAAAATTATGGACGGATTTATCTGCGCAGGCACTTTACACCCTGAAAAGGATGTAGCCCGGGTAATACTCGTATAAGCATAGTCAGTGTTTTAAATAATTTTTATTTGAAACCATAACAACCATAAGATTCATAGACTCGTCGGCTTTGTTGCTATAGGGTGATGCCGGAGGTCCGCTCATTGTGCTGGATATGGAGGGAAAGTGGATTCAAGTTGGGATCGTGAGTCATGGGGTTACGAAAGACAGCAAGTCTGCCGCCTTGTACACCAACGTCCAAAGTAAATACCTAATTGTTTTGTCAAAATACCTACCATATCCTCAGAATGGCTTGAAATTTGAAATCAAGACTTCAAAATTTTATTGAGTTTTCGGGCATTTCAGAAAATATCCAATTCGTCGACTACTTTGCCAACGGAGCTGATGTAAAGGCGAAATGGTGTAAATACGTGGCTACCAAAAACAAAAATTGAATAAAATGAAATGAACAATATTATGAATTAAATAAAACCCCAAAAATTCGTTCAAGTTCAACTCGCTCCATGCATGCATTTATTATTATTGCATAGTTGCCTCATGAACGAACGAAACAATGACCAGCACTAATGAATGAATGATAATGTATCCTCAGCATGGCCTAATTTAGCACAATGGTATTAAATCCATGGGATTTTTTTTCTCTCAGAATGACAACCGTAAATTGGAGCATTTTAGCCCACGACCACAGACTGTTACAAAGTGAGTCAATCACTTTAGCCCCGCATCATGTGGACCGACCCAATTGCTCACTTTGCGTGTGATTGATATTGATATACCTCTACTTCAGCCATGAAATTATTATTATTATTTCCAATGCTAGTCGCCGCCACGCACTTGCCGACCTCCCAAGCCTGTTTTAACAAAATGACGTGGAATGTGAACCCCCTACCACTGCTACCTCAGGGGCAAGGGTTTTGGGACGAGGAGGAAAATCCAAGGAATATTGTCAAATCTTGTGGTAATTAAAAATCTTCTTAGAAAGCTAAACATTAAAAATATTAAAATTTCACATCCATTAACTTCCTTTTGAATTCCAGAATGTGGAACAGGGGGCAACGAGCGTGTTTTCATTTCCTGGACATCTGAGAAACCCACCTCGACCAAGAAAACCTGTTTGGGCATAATAGTCACCTCGAACATGGTCGCCACTTCCCACAAATGCATGAGGCTCAACGGGACTCAGATTCAGCCGTACAACGGCTGGTGGAGCTCCCGCCCCAAATATACAAAATACGACTCCGTTTTCCCTCCACCCTCCGACATTGTCGTGAGCTCCCCGTTGTTGTTGAGCGAAGATTATTTTAGGGTGGAGAGGCTCATCATAAACCCCAACTTTGCGTTGTACGCCCCCGTCGTCGACAACTCCTTTTCCGGGAATGATCTGCTCCTCCTGGTGCTCAAGGCGGCTGACTTTACGGAACGCAATGCGACCCTGCGTCCCATTTGCGTCCCGGCCGGCGACCCCGCCCAGGATTTGACCGGACTGATGGGACTCATTGTGGGAGTAAATGAGTCAGACTCGGACATTTATTCGACGCCGGCATTCAGTATTTATAAAGCGGATATTCCGGGAGCTGGGGTCCGTTTTGGGAGGGACTGTAGCGATAGAAAGGCCTCTTGGGTTTCCACTTTGGATCGTAAGGTGGATCGAGAGTTGTGTGTTTGCTATTACACCGAAGATGCGGATGAAGTTCCGGTATTGTCATAGCAACAATGGAAACTTTTTATATTTCAAAATAAGATACGTAATATATGTATTTTTCGTAGAAAGAGCAAGGCTCCGCCTTGATTTCCATAGCTGAGCCTCATTTTCTTCTTGGGATTGTGACAAATGTGTCCTCTTGGTCTGGAGGTGGATTCCTCCACCTCGCCAACATATTTCGTATTTCTAATTTAAAAGTTTTAATTGTGATTTTATGAGTTTTCTACATGGAAACAATAAATTGACAATTATTATTATTAAAATTTTTTCAAAAAAATTGTAGCTTTAGTAAAGTATTTGGAGCACCACGCCAAGGAGGCTGAGAGCAAGTGGTGCAGCAGCCCGAGGAAGTTTTACCCGGGAGAGAAAGTCTCTAGAGAGACCCTCTGCGGACGACCGTCTCCCAGCCTCCCGCCTGGTTTCATCCCGCCTGAATTTAACCCGCCTGGCTTCTACCCGCCTATCTTCAACCCACCTGTCTTCAACCCACCTGACTTCCAACTGCCTCCTCCCTTCCACCCACCACCCCCCTTCAACCCGCCGCCTCCCTTCCACCCACCACCCCCCTTCACCCCGCCGCCTCCCTTCAACCCACCGCCTTCTTTCCACCCGCCTCCCTTCCACCCTCCTCCCAGCCCCCCGCCACCCTTCTTCCCTCCTTCCGGTCCCCCGCCTCCCAGCCACCCTTCTCCCAGCGTGCCGCCCCCCAGCCCCCCGCCTCCTAGAGACATCTCTTTGGATTGTGGTAATACTTAACTTTCCAAATTTCTTTACTTTAATACTTCCTCCCCAAAACGAACCCATTCAAATATAACTCCACATTTCCCCACACGTTTTTTAATTGCTCCAGAATGCGGAAAACTGAATTCCGGGAGCATGAGGCAGAAGACCTCCTCCGCCTCCGTCATGATTATTGGAGGAGAGACTGCCGCGCCCCGGGAATTCGGGTGGATGGTAAAACTTGGAATTGCGAAAAAGGGGAAGGATGGCAACGGCAGCTATTTTTTATGCGGCGGATCCTTAGTCAACGATAGAATGATCCTGTCGGCGTATGTCTTCTCCCCTTTCCTTTCAACATCATGACAATAAACGATGACATTTTTCTGATTTTTTATTCTATTTTGTTTATTTTTCTAAAAATTATTTCCAGCGCCCATTGCTTCACTTGGTTTGACGAAGCGGACCGAAGGAAGTATTCTGTAGCTCCACCGGAAAACGCGTCAGTCTATCTAAATGCTCATGAACTGGTTGATGACCCACGTGAGAGGGAAGTAGTCCTCAAGGCGGTATACGTCCACGACGGGTATATTGAAGGCGGAAAAAGGTAATAAAGCGCCAATACATTAATTAAAATAGAAACCATACATGTTTCTTTATTTCAACCATTTTGAACACTTTTTAACCGCAGAGGACAAACATTGGACGACATTGCTATCCTGGTTCTGAGAAGGCCGTTGAGATTCGTCCCCTCAACAGGTGGGAATAATAATGGCCTCCGACCCGTGTGCCTCCCCAAGTTTGACGACAATCCAAACTGGATTGGAAAGACTGGCACGGTGGCCGGATGGGGGAACACGAGACTCGTAAGTCTACAAGAAGTTATTCAAGGATTTTTACAATAATAATAATAATCCTTCTAAAATATTTGTCTAGAAAGACGACGACGACGACGACGACGAGTCCCGGTTGGCGGAACGACTTCAAAAGTTGAATGTGCCAATTAACGACATGTCGGTTTGCAGGCGGGCGGCCTCCTCCCCGGGGAAAAATTTTGATGGGTTCTTGTGCGCTGGGACACTTGACCCGAACAAGGATTCCGCTGGAGTTCGACAAAACTCTTTCAACTTTTTATTAATAAATGGGGATGTTTTAAAAATTTTTAAATGAAGGTGAATTATTTTAGTTGTTGTTGATATTTTTAGGGCGACTCTGGAGGGCCCTTGATGGTCAAGAATGACAAAACGAGCAAATATGATCTGGCTGGGATTGTGAGCCACGGTGAGTGAGCCACTTTTTTAAGGATTAAATTAAAACTAGCATGCAGTCATTCAATGAATAGAAGAGAAATTCAGTATTTGTTTTTTCTTTGTAGGAGTTCGCAAGGGAAATATAGCCGCAGGCTTTTACACGGATGTGCATAGTTAGTATTTTGGGAGGAACGAATAATTAGAATGAAAAAAAAACCATTTTTTAATAAAAATTAATAATAATTATGGTATTTTGACGTATGTTTTGTAGAAAAGGTCCATTGGGTGGACAACTACGCTAGCCAAGTTGGAGCTAAATGGTGTAAATCCTAGAAAATTCTTTCGTGGCGAAGAAATGGCGACAATACAATTCAAAACATTTTTAAAAAATAGGGACACAAGCCGGAAAAAATGTGTGAAAATCCGGTCCAAATAAACAAGGGAAAAAATAATGGTGTCGTGTTGTTGTGTAGACCAATAATCTTTTGAATTTTCGGATATTCTCTTATTTAAAATAATAATATATTTCATGTATCACAAAACGGAATCTGACCTAATCTGGTCTACTAGAGTCAACTTGCAAATAAAATACTAATTTATTAGTTAGGAACAATGGAGATTATAACCTAATTAGGTAGTCCGCCTTTTTTCTTAAAACGAAAACGGTGGAGTTTAGTTTGGTTCACCTCCATACAAAAAAAGATTGGTGATGTGAAGATGGAGGCAACCCATTGCCCACACTTTGATTGTAAGATATTTTCAGCCCTGAAATTGTTGCTCAGTGGTGCAGAACCTTGCAGGATATCCCAAGTGTTCCGTGAGATTTTTAATATGCATATAAAAAATTTCGTATAGGTACCACGTTAATACGAGCGCTGATATTTCGCTCATCGCACTAGACCAATGTGAGTGACTACATAGAGTGAAAGTAGAGTTTGCAAATTCAGGAGCATTGCCGACAAAGTTAACGGGAGAAAGGAGAATTCTCTTATCGATCCCTTATCAGGAAACTGGTAAAAACTAACCAAATCTGTTCGGCCTAAATGTTTATGGGGGAAAAGAAATAATAATGTTGACAGTTAAACTGAATGTCTGTTTTCATTAACAATAATAGTTATTCATCTTTAAGTAATTAGAATTAATTATTAAATTACAAGTTACAGCCATCTCCACCCAGTTACACTTGGGCCACTAAAATAGAAGATAACACAGTAATCTTCGCGCATGAAGTTATTCGTTCCTTCATCTGATCGCAAAATTGCGATGAGCGATGTGTTGAGTGTGCACATGGCTCATGCTATTTCGGATGGTACTCACACGACGCATGACTATATAGTAAAAGAATTATAAGTATTATAACGAATAACGAGTGGCTTTGCGACGAAATCGCGGAATCTCTGAGAATTTCTAAAGACAAGCTTGCCATCTGGTGTAAAACCAGAGCGTATATTTTCAATGTCAAGAAACTTAAATACAGGTTTGAAAGCAATAGGTTATATAAATGAACTCGTTATCTTAAGGTTGGATATTAAAAATTGAGCAATTTGTAAATGAAATATGTAACCAGTCTTACTATTGTTTGATATATTTTGTTACATGAGCTGGGGTCGCATGTACTTAAATAAATCCATCGTTGGTCAAACCAGTATATGCGCAATGTGCAGCTCATAATTACTATCGGGAAAACGTTATGTTCCTGTTAATATATGCTTCCGTTAAGCTCCCAATATGGTCCCGAAACGCCAACACTAAGTGAAAGTAATACGAAGCGAATCATATATCATTCGAAAGCTAGTTGCATGTAGACACCAACGACACATATCCCGATTTCTTGCGCTAATAAGAGATATGAAAGAATGAATATTACCTTGCTTCCTTATGGCTGATTTTTTGCTTCATATCTCCTAAAGTACACTATATCACTTACGATGTTATTAAAATGTTAGCATTCTTAGTTATGGGTGCCTTCGCTCCTACGTATCTCCTATTAGCGCACGAAATCTGAACTTGGGATATGTGTTGTTGGTGTCTACAAGTCACTAGCTTTCGAATGGTATATGACCCATTAGGGCTAACCTATGGGCCCATACCAATGACACTAAAACTAAATCTTTTACATGCTTACTTATGGGTATGTATTTCTTTCCTTCATATATTACTAACGTTTGTATGAAAATTTAAATTGGGACTAATTAACGTTGCGTCAATGGACCCAAGTTGAACATGCATAAGGGGTGTTTCGACAGTGGAATACCTTGATTGCGTCTTATTTGAGAGCTATCCCTTTTTCCAATCATATCCTTTATATCTAACATACCAACCCCTACAAACATTCGGAATTAAACAAATAAAATATTATTTTATCGGTGGGATCGAAAGTAATTACTCTTTACATTAACGCTACATCTACATTTCTGTAAACTATAAATCTATGTTTTCTTTATTCTTTGAATTGTAGTGCTTTGGCGTACCACATAGTCGTCTGTGACACGCTGGAGGCTCGTAGAGAGGTGTGGGACAAAAACTTGCATGAAAAAGTTATTGTCAATGGATTTGCGCTGAGAATATTCAATCTCAAACGAAACCACTGAACTACCTGTTTCAGTCCAACGTCATCCAAATGGCACAGCAGTACGCCGATGTGTTAATGGTGTGGACCGTGTTCTCTGTGGGAGGGGATTACTTTTCCTCGACCACGTATACCTAGCAGGCTGGAGAGACTCTCGCTGAGTTCTTGCTTCATCTGGAGAAGCTCCAGCTCGTTAAGTTTGAAGAGGTTCATGTCGTGAGCTTTTCGCTGGAATCCCACGTTGCAGGAGTGACTGGTTACTTTGTCCAGCAAGGAGGGGAGATTTCGTTCAGATTTTGTACGGCTTTGGATGCCACCAGGCCCATAATAAACAAAAATCCCTACGGTGGCCTTAGACGAGTTGTCGACCTGTAATTAGTATACAACATTTTTGTTAGATTTTCAAGGAAATACATTGTAACGAAGGACTACTAGACGCCGATACGATGTTAGTTTCCTGTCCTCTAATTACTAACTTATTAATTTGTTAGCCCATGAAGTGTATAATACCATAGTGAGTAAGTTCATAAGTAATATATAATATTATGTGACGATGGATTGGGTATGGGACATAAGGGATGTGTTGCATTTATTGATAAATGTATATATATTTCGATGCTTCTTTTTTACTCTTTACTATTAGTATTTTGTATTAAGATAAAAAGCACGCACAAACATTACAAATGTTCCATCCCTTCCCAATGTTAAAATGTCACGACACGGTAATAAGGGAGAACGCAGATGTAATGAGAATACATACGCATACAGAATGATGATATTGTGTAGCAACAAAGATACGCCCACCAAAATGCGTGCACGTATCGTGTTAGAGCATTTCAATCTTTATTTTAGAAATAGGGCCTGCCTTAGGTTAGTTACTTTTAACCCTAAGACCGGCGGGGTATAAAAATGTGTTTAAGCAGAAGAGAGCATCATTGCTACGGGAATGATCTTAAAGAGGGAATGCTCTGGGATTGCCTCTTCTAAGAAGGGAATGAAATAAGATTACCTTCTTGCGAATGGAATTATGTGAACATACTGCATGCGTATGATGAAATGAAAATAATGATACAAGATGATGACATGTATTTTGATGCTATGTGTACCTTCGTATTGATTTACACGTTACTCATACATACCTGTACAAAAAAGAACATAACAAACTTAAGTAGTTATTGGATACCTATATGCAAGCGACAATTCAGTAATTCAGAAAATTTTTTGGCATTTAGCTTCAAATAAGCATACCACTTGCAAAAATTAGTAAGCTTATGGCGGGGTGTGTTGCAAAATGCTCATTTATTGCAGCGAAATTTCGATGAAACCGCAAGACGACTGTGCTTATGCTTTAAGTGTACTGATGTCTGCGACATTAGGGCATGAAGGATTCATTATCAAAAGGCTTTTTTAATTCCGATCGTACAGCAACGTATGAGGTATCACATCATTCTACTCGCAATTGACTGGGCAAGTGTCTATCAGGGAGTTAAGTATTTCCAAAAGTTGATTCATTCCCATGTTTTAAAATTAAGGTTAAATGTAAAAAACACAAATTTTAGTCAAAAAGCCTAATAAATACGACTTGGGTTTCCCTCCAACTTCCCTCCCGAGAATATCGTGAGCTCCACGTTAAACTCCGCCGAAGCAGAAATTTTTAATATGACGGGGCTCATAAATCATATACCCCAAAATAAAAAAATGGGCTGGAATAAAAAATAAAAATATGATACAATGTAATACCTAAATCTCAAAAGTTGGGTTTAGGGTTCCGTCCGGCGTCGTCCATATATGTCCATTTTTGTTACTTAAATGCGTATAGTGAACGAAAAAACAATGATCAGCACGAATGAATGAATGATATATATCCTAATGGCCTATTTTTTTGCACAATGGTATTAAATGTACGGTTTTTTCTTTCTCTCAGAATGAAAGCAGTGGAGTGGAGCATCTACAGACAGAGTAATACAAAAAGAGTCAATCACTTTAGCCCCACATATTTTGGGGGCATTGGACCGATCCAATTGCTCACTTTGAGTGTGATATATGATATATATATCAATTCAGCCATGAAATTATTATTTTTAGTGCTCGTCGTCGCCACCCACTTACCGGCCACCCAAGCCTGCTACAAAGTTACGTGGCATGTGCAACCTCAACCACTTCTACCTCAGGGACAAGGATTTTGGGACGACGACACAGAAACTGAAAGGGAAACCATCAAATCTTGTGGTAAATATATTCTTTTCTTTCTAAAAGTTAAATAGGTAATAATAAATATTAACATTTCACACGTGGTTTTTTAAATATTTTTTTTTCTAATATAGTTTTTATGCATTTCTCTAGGGAGACGACGGAGGTCATGACGATGACGACGATAATGATGATGATGATGATGACGACGACGACTGGGACGACTACGACGAGGAGGACGAATCCCGGTTAGCGGAACAACTTCAAAAGTTGAATGTGCCAATTAACGACATGTCAGTTTGCAAGGGGGCTATATCCGCCAAGTATAAAACGGATGGGTTCTTGTGCGCTGGGACACTCGACCCGAACAAGGATTCCGCTTCAGTTGGAAAATAATATAACTCTTTCAAGTTTTTGTTTTGTCAATGGGGATTTATTTATAAAAAAACTAAAATGTGAATTTTTTAAAATATTTTAGGGCGACTCTGGAGGACCCTTGATGGTCAAGAATGTTCAAACGAACAAATATGAGCTGGCTGGGCTTGTGAGCCACGGTGAACCACTTTTTCATTCATTCAGGGATTAAAAATAAAACTCTAGCATGCATTATATAATCTTCAATGAAAAGAAATTCATTATTTTTGTTGTTTTTTTTATTTGTAGCAATTTTCAACGGGCCTAAGACGGCCACCTTCTACACCGATGTGCATAGTAAGTGTTGTTTTGGGAGGAAAGAATTAGAATTTAAAAAAAATTATTATTATAAACATTTTTTTTTTGCAGACGAGATCCAGTTTGTGGAATACTACGCTAGCCAACTTGGTGCTAAATGGTGTAAATACTAGAAAATCAGCTTTTGTGACGAAATATGACGAAATGACTATTCAAAACATTTTAAAATAGGGAAAGACACGCCGGAAAAAAAATGTGTGTGATCCGGTCCAAAATAATAAACGAAAACAAAAAATTGTAGTGTCGTGTTTTGACCAATAAGGTTTGAAATTTCGGATTTGCTCTGATTTAAAATAAAAGTATACTAGGTATTTCATATATCACAAAGCGCAACCCTTACCTGCCGACCTACTAATTATAACTTTCAAGTGATATAGTAGTTTAAAGCTGTTACCAATGGAGATTATAAATAATCCTTTCTTCTCACAATGAAAACGGAGGAGTTTTTTTTAAATGCGTAACAAAAAGGGTCGACGAGTCCAACTTGTGGATTTAGGAGCCATGAAATCGTTCGTTGCTCGTCCCCGTCGCAATTTTATTCGCTTCTCGCAGGACTTCATCAGAAAATATTCGCTTCGTCGGCGTCGTCTAAACTTTGCTAACGGAGCTGATGCGAAACCCAAGTGGTATAAATAAATATCAGCAACAAATAAAAATATACAGTATTACTATATAATTTACCTAATCAAACCTCAAAAAAGATGGGGGTTCCAGAATTCATTTTTATTGCATAAATAAATGCCTACAGAATGAACGAAAAACAATGTACGAGAACACGAGTGAATGATATCGTCATGGCTAAATTTATCACAATGGTATTAAATTTATACGGGATTTTTTTCTCGGAATAAAAGCGACGCACTGGTGACTGGAGCATTAGTCCACGTCCCCAGCCAGAGAGTAATAAAATAAAATAGAGTCTAGGATTTCAACTTGTAATACTATTCAACGTGGCATATGAGCCAATTAAGTAAAAATTGCTCACTTTGAGTGTGGCAATATAATTTAAGACATGAAATTATTATTATTTCTAATAATCGTCGTTACCTTTTTGTTGCCGGCCTTCCGGGCCTGCGTCAAGTCTCCGGGGAATAAATACCCTCAGGGGGTTTGGGACGACAAGACAACCCCAAGGAATAATATTGTCGAAACTTGTGGTAAATTCAATCCTTTTCTAAAAAAAGATCGCCAGCTTTTTAAAATACATAATAAGTAATATTAAGGTTCCACCTCTCTTTTGGAATCTAGAATGCGGGCGGCACGAAAATTTTGTCTTCATTTCCTGGAGTTCTGCTGGATCCACATTTCCCAACTCGCAGAAACCCTGCTGGGGCATGATAGTCACCTCGAACATGATCGCCACCTCGCACAAGTGCATGAGGCTGAACGGGACTCAGATTCAGCCGTACGACGCCTGGAGCCCGAGACCAAACAAGACAAAGTTTGACAAGGTTTTCCCTTCAGAGTCAGAGATTATCGTGAGCACTAGCCATTGGAGTCCTTCTAACGGCAAAAATTTTACGGTGGAGAGGCTCATCGTTAATCCCCACTTTGCGACGTACGCGCCCGTCGACGACGACAACGACGACCACCCATTTTCAGGGAATGATCTGCTCCTCCTGGTGCTCCAGGCGGACTTTACGGAAGACGGTGAGGCCCCCCAGTTGCAATGGCATCCTATTTGCATCCCCCCAAGCGACCCCCACTTTGATTTGACCGGACAACAGGGAATCCTCGTGGGACTAAATGAGCTACACTTGGATTCGGAGCCTTTAATTGTTTATGAGGCGGTAGTTCCGGGAACCGGGATCCGTTACGGGACGGACTGTGGCGAACGAAAGGAGTCTTGGGTGTCCACTTTGGATCGTAAAATGGATCGACAGTTGTGTGTTCGCTACAATAGTGGAGATTCCTGTCTGATTCCGGTATGATGATGACGATTTTCCGTTGTCCGGTACTTTTTATATGAGAATTTAAGAAGAACCGACCGCAATATGATAATATTTATTTCCTTGGTAGACAGATGAAGGCAACGTGTTGTTGTCTAATACTTATCCTCCTTTCCTTCTTGGGATTGTGACTAATCATGTGTCCCCTGAGCCTGGAGTTGGATTCCTCCACCTCACCAACATATTTCGTATATTTCCAATATATAAGTTATTTTTATTATTATTATTATTATTAATATTAATATTTGAGTTTTTAGCAACATTGACAACTTTTAAAATTTGAAATTGCAGCTTTAGTAAAATATTTGGAGTACCATGCCAACTTGGCCGGGAGCAAGTGGTGCACCACCCCTCAGTTTTCACTGGGAGATAAAGTCGACCCCAAAATCCCCTCACCCTCCTCCATTTCTGAAAAGTCCCTCTGCGGATCGTGGCCGTGGACAAATTTCACTCCTCCTCCAAGAGACATGTCTCTGGATTGTGGTAACTTAATTTTTTTCTACATTATATTTGCTTTATCTCCCCTCCCCCACTTATATACCTCCACGGCTCTTTTATTCACACCTCTTCTTTATAGAATGCGGGAGGCTGAATTCCGGTGCCTCCACCATGATCATTGGAGGAACAACCGCGACGCCTCGGGAATTCGGCTGGATGGCAAAACTTAGAATTGTGTGGAAGGATGATGATGGCCAACTGCTCGGCTCAGCTCGCTGCGGCGGATCCGTCATCAACGATAGAATGATCCTGACGGCGTATTTGTCTTTTCCCGTTCCCTTTCAAAATGATGAAGAAATAAAAAAAGGAATTGCAAATAAAAATGTTGACGACATTTTTTTTTATTTACAGAGCCCATTGCTTCGCTTGGTCTACCTACGGCAGGCTAGGATCTAGGCAGTATGCTGTATCTCTACCGGAAGACGCGACAGTGTTTCTAAATGCTCATGAGCGGGAGGACGACCCCCTTGAGATCCCAGTTTTCCTCAAGGCGGTACACATCCACTATGGGTATATTGGAGCGAAGAGAAAGTAACGCGGAAATACATTAAAATTATACAAAAGAAGAAATAAATTGTGTATTATTTAATTTAAAAAACATTGTTTTTTGTTTTTTTGACTTTTTTTTATATAACGGCAGAATCGGCAAGGGACAAACTATAGATGACATTGCTGTATTGGTTCTGAAAACTCCGTTGAGTTTCGTCCCTTCGTCATCCCCAAGTGGGGATGGCAATAATGGCCTCCGACCCGTGTGCCTTCACACGTTTGAGGATAATCCACCACCAGTTTGGATTGGAAAGAATGCCACGGTGGCGGGATGGGGATACACGAGCAAAGTCAAATCCAGTTTTTTTTTCTTACAATTTCTGCTTACAATAATAAGTATATTGTTTTTTTTTTTATTTTGTGTGTCAGGGGGAAGACCGCAAGTTGGCGGAACAACTGCAAAAGTTGGATGTACCAATTCAGGAAATTTCAGTTTGCAGGGAGGCAGCAGTTCCGTTCAAGATTTCTGAGGGGTACTTGTGCGCTGGGACACTGGATCCAAACAAGAATTCTGCTGGAGTTCGAAGAGAAAAAAAAACTCTCGAATTTATTTTATAAAAAAAAGTATAGGGATTTTTTTTTTAAATTAAAGTAAAACACATTTTTTTCTGATACTTTTATTTAGGGCGACTCTGGTGGACCCTTGATGGTCAATGAAGGCGGTGGTGGGAATGAGACTAGCTATAAGTATTTTCTGGCAGGCGTTGTGAGCCACGGCAAGATTCATCGTTTTTTTTATTCATGGATCAGAAATTATCAATGCATAACCTATCATCAGTCGAGAGGAGATAATATTCATGATTTTTTGGCATGTTCATAATATGTTTTTATTTTTATTAGGAGTCGGATCCGCCTCTATGTACACCGATGTGCATAGTAAGAGAGAACAATTTTAAAGAAAAATCAAATTAGCCGAGTTTTATAAAAATTGTTGTATTTCATGTTTTGTATTATTATTACTTTGCAGAAATGATCCGATTTGTGGACTACTTCGCTACTCAGGTTGGAGCTAAATGGTGTAAATCCTAGAAAAAACAGTAATTCCGTGTGATACGTCGATACTATTCAAACAAAATATTTTAATGTTGGGAAGCAAACCCGAAAAAAAATGTGTGTGAGAATGAATAAAAAAAACTATATAATACAATTGAGTAGCCACGTAGAAAAAGGGGATCACCTTTTCGAAAAACTTGGCAACCGTGTTATTATGTGCCGTCACCTTCAAACCAAGATTTTTTTTCGAATATCCGCATCAAATTTACAGCAGTGGTTATT
>JAANSN010003852.1:0-16995 GCA_036850665.1 Dicranocentrus wangi | reverse complement strand
AGCCTGGAATGTTTGTTTTACAAAAAATTGAAAGTTCCAGTGTGTTCAGCGTCAATTTTTACGTTAGAAAAGCATTTTCGTATTGCTGAACATTCAGGGCACCTCAGGTACAATCCTTGTGAGTGATATGAGCAGCGTTTTTTTATGTCTAAAAATTCTTGGAAAGATACTCCCGGAAACAGTTTTAACCTCTCTCTCCAGTGACAGTTGACCATATTTTCCGGTCCATCGTCGTCGTTTCCCACTTCCCCCTCCCCCCGTCCGCTCGCTCTGTGAGTATAATATGACGACAAGTAGTATGCCTTTCCAAACATTTTTTTTCTTTCGAAATTGTGAGAAATGAGAATGAGTTGGAGTGAAGTGGATTATGTAACCATTTTCCACAGGAGCAGATCCTCCTCATCCATCTGTTTTTTAAGGGGAAACAGTTGGGTGGGGAAGTGCCCATAAAGCGCCGAGTTGCTCGCTTTTTTATCATCACCGATAGAGGCGCAATTGCCACGCAATATTTTATGTATTCGAAATAGTAAAACACACACACACCCACAAGCGTTTTTTTCTTTTCTTTTTGTTTTTGACTATCTTCTTGTTCCTCCCAATTCAAGGATATTAGAATGGGGTAGTAGTAGTAGTAGTCTGTCGAATAAAATGGGAATTCCGCCGAGGAGCCGAGAGCCCCAGCATAATTTCCACTTGCTCTCTCTCTCTCTCTCACGGAATAGTACAGCCCGGCCTGAGTAAAGTGGCGAATATTTTGCAAAAAGTGGCAAGGTTTATGGTGAGTTGTTTGGTAAACCTGGGATTTGCCAGAAATGGAAAAGAGAGAGAGAGAGAGAGAAAAAAAAGTAAAAGAAAAGTTGTTGAATGATCTCTCTCTCTCTCTCTCACTCTGGGTTTCCCAACTTTTTTCTCTCTCTCTCTCTCTCATGTCTAAGCTGCATTCATCATTAATGGGGAATGAATGGGGGTTTAGTCAGGAAGCAAATAAAGTAAAAAAGAGGGGGGAAAGCAACATGATGGGGTTAGAGAGACCACTTTTGGAGAGAAGAAAAAAAATAACCTGGAGATGATTTTTCTCGAGAATCTCAGCTTGCTTGAAGATAGAAGGAAAATAAAAAATATAAAAAAAAACTTGGAAGCAAAAATGTTTGAGTTGATCAACAGGGATATATATACATATATAATAGATAGTATCTGTAAATGGAGGTTATATCTGGAGGAAGGAAGAGCGGAGGAATTGCAATTTTGAGAGTGCAGCCTAATGTAAACATAAAATGCTGCTGTAAAAGTTTGTTTAAACTGTAAATTTGAATTATGCACAGCACACTTAATATTTTTTATTCTATATGGTAAATGTGTGTGTATTTCAACATGGAAAAAGCGGTTAGATTTAGAGGTTCCAAGATAATTTTTGATAATATTTGAACTTTGCGAGAGAAGAAGAAAACAAAAAAAGGAAATTTGTAGACTTTCGCATGTCGTGTCTAAATATATTGTGGATATATAATATATGTCGTTTCTCCTGATATAAATGTATATTTTTATATGCTGCTGCTGTTGGTCGAGTTTGTTGGGAATATATACATAAAATGCTGCTGTAAAAGTTTGTTTAAACTGTAAATTTGAATTATGCACAGCACACTTAATATTTTTTATTCTATACAGTAAATGTGTGTGTATTTCAACATGGCAAAAGCGGTTAGATTTAGAGGTTCCAAGATAGTTTTTAATAATATTTGAACTTTGCGAGAGAAGAAGAAAACAAAAAGAGGAAATTTGTAGACTTTCGCATGTCGTGTCTAAATATATTGTGGATATATAATATATGTCGTTTCTCCTGATATAAATGTACATTTTTATATGCTGCTGCTGTTGGTCGATTTTGTTGGGAATATATATCCTTTTGGTTTGTGTTGGAACGCTGCAGCCGTCGTCTTCCAAAATCTTCCAAGCTACTTAATAAAAGCAAATTGAGGACGCTTATTTTGTTACTGGGGATTCTATTTTTTACCCTCTTCTCTTCTTTTTTGTGTGAAGGGATCCCTTCTTCTACGGATCAAAAGCCGGTTTGACACGTTATCGACGAAAGAGGTAAGGTTTTGGTGGTGGTAGTGTAGTGGCATTATGCTACCTTGAACAAGCTTGCTTTGACGTCTCGCGCTCTGAATAACAATGCCACTTTGATTTGATGTCGGACCTCTCCACCTCGCATCACCCGCTCGCCCTCCCTCCCTTCCACTTCCACCACGACGCACGGACAGGATCAAAGGGAAAAGAGAAGAAAGTGGGGAATAAGAAAGTTGTTTTTTTTTCCTCTCCTCTCCTCTTCTCCTCACAAGTTTGATGGGAAGAAGGGAGGGAAGGACGGGGAGGGGGGCGGGGGGTTAAGAAAGTGTTGCGTGTCAGGTAGAAAGGGTTCTCCTTCATTTTGAATCACTTTCTTTGATCATCCCATCCTATCATTCTAGAGTGATTTGAGTGAGGCGCTACTACTACTCCTCCGTCTTGTTCCCGGGATATGGAGTGTGCGTGAGAGAGAGAAGGGCGCATCAAGAAAATAAAGAAAATATATGTATTTATGTATCCCTTTAAGATATATATCAAAAAAGGGTTCCCCTCTCTCTGTCGCTATCCTTTGCAAATCCTTTCCTTCTATATCCGCTCCCTTCCTCCCTCTTGTAGGTAATCATATCCTTATCCCAAAATTCCGTATTTTGAGTGGAGGTCATCAATTCCTGTCACTCGCCACCTCATCAACATCTCCTCCCAGCGAGGTGGGCTCGGTTGGGCTAAGACAACAAAGCTGTCATTTGAAATAATCACGCCCATTAATTTACTCGGCAGAGCTGGGAGAAGCTGAAGATGCTGATGCCGAGGGAAAATATGGCCAGGCATCCACCACTTCCACCACCTCCACTTCCCACACTTATTACAATAAAAAATCTCCCTTTAATGAGCCTCTTTTCTCCAATCTGTGTGCATACACCACCACCGTGATGGTTATGGAGCCAAAAAAGGAAAGAAAAAAAATATTAAAGGAGAGCCCTTCTCTTTCTTCTTTCCCTTTTACAGTCAACCACTTCGCCACAAATTCAGCATTCATCATATAGTCACTCATTTCGCGTCTCAAGTGAGTTAGTAAAATTCATCCTTTTTTTAAAAATCCATCCCACTAAATGCTTTTCGAATCAGGTGGATGGTTCATCACGGTGATAGTCGTGGGGGGTGATGGTGGTGGAGGTGGTAGTAGTCGTGGCGGTGGCATGATGATCGATCTTTTGTGATCTCTGAGTTTCCCTTGTCTCTCTCTCTCTCTCTCCAACCACACATATTGTAGCTTTCCTTTACTTTTCTTCTTCTTCTTCTTCTTCTACTTTTTCCCTGTGCTCGGATTTTTTTCTCTGACTCTGTCTTAAACTAAAAAAAAGTCTAAATGGAACAAGAAGGGAGAAAAGAGTAGCAACAAAACAAAAAAAAGAAAAACTTGACTCAACCTCTCTCTCAATAATAAAGGCACAATCGGGTTAGAAAAGGGAATAGGAAATCTCATTCTTTTACAGTAAAAAAGTTAAAGAAAAAAAAAGAGCGGAGAGAAGACGGGAAATATATACAAGTTTTTTGGACTGGAGAGGAGAAGCAAGGGAAAGAAGGAACAAGAAAAATAATAAATAAATATCGTTACAACAAGTTATACCATAAAAAATCAATAGACCTTATGGCTCCCCTTTTTTTCTTTTTCTTCCTCTTCTTCTCCTTCTCCTCCTCTCAGCCCCTTTCTTGGAGGCATATAGGTTCTAGGTCTATACATACCTAGTCCCTAGAAAATACCTTGGAGCAAAAGACCTTAGACCACGTTACTCCAGAGAGAAGCAAAGGTATTTTTTTCGAAGATGGTCGAGTTTTTTTTTTCTTTTATTTTGGACTGGAATGTGGATCAATGTGGTGGTGGTGGTGGTGGAGAACAGGAGCAAGGAAGAAAGTAGGAGTTGGTTTTTTTATATACAATAATACGGTGACGTTGCCGTTGCCGTAAGTATATAAATCCAGGTATTATGTGTATAACTTTTGAACTCGAGACTATCTTTTTTTTACTCTCGAGCATAAGTCTGTTTCTTTTTTTTACTTCCTCCTCCTCTCTTTTTTCTTTCTTTTTCACTTTTCCTTATTTTTTCCCTCCACTTTCCTTTCTCTCACTAGCTCCGCTGCTGCTCCTCTCTCCTCACCCTCCCTCCCTCCATGGCATGGCTTATGGGCTCTGGGAGTGTTTTCATCTTGCGATGAATCCCACGTGGAATTCAATGGACTCATCTGGAAAAATAAGTTTTTGAAAGAGAGAGAGAGAGAGAGGAGCTGGCGAAACGTACTCCAACTAGTAGTCCTTCTTGTGCCTCCCATATATTATTCCATAGTGTAACCTCTTGTTGTGCGATGAAATCAAGTCCATTATTTACGCAGCTAGAGGAAGCCGTCATTTTTGGAATGTGTGAGGATAAGGAGGAGCCCATCATTGTAATATTACTAGTTATTTTTTTTATATTTTTTTCAGGAATCGAGAACGGAGTGATGATGGAAATGCTCTGATTGCGAGAATTGAGTTGTGATGTGATATCGTGATACCTGCTTTGATGATGATGATGTCTTAAGATGAGCGGTGCAAAAGTGGTGTGGTTGCAGGTTGCAATGTAATAAATAATGCTCTTCGTTTGTATATCGCTCCTTCCTTGGACGGAGTAATAATAATGGACATGTTTTTGAGTGAATTTCGGGTTTCATTCAGAACAAGTGCTCATCATCAACATTCATTGGACGACGGAGTGAGGCTGGGTGGGTGTCCATTGTGAAAGCCCACTCAACGAGAAAATGTTGAAAATGTTGTATAAATCCAGGGAGCGTTAGACTTGGACTGCTGATGCTGATGCAAGTGTGAAAATGATGGGTAAAAGCGGAATATATTGTGTGTGTGTGTGTGTGTCGCAACAGCAACATCATCATCGGCGGGCCGTCACTACCACCACCGCCCCACAATAAATAAACAAATTGTAATAAAGGGAAAATGTGAAAATTTTGGGAAGGACCTTGGTTTTTGCTCCCTCGAGCCACCAGGCTCTGGTTAAAATACACAGACATAGAGATGTGTAAACTACTTTGTGTATGCCATCATGGAAGAGAGAGAGAGAGAGAGAGAGAGAGACGCTCTTTGGGTTTCCCCGGAAGAAGGCGGCGGCGGTTAATGAGGAGAAAGCTAGTTTTCTCGGTGTGAATAATCTATGAAAAGAAGGTAAATTGAGGATTTTGAGATTGCCTGTGATATGCTCAGCCCTGTGTAGGAAGGAAATGATGCTGAGCGGGGCTCTCTGACGACGATGAGTGAGAAAAAGGATTTCATCATCACATCACACAAGCCGTTGGCCATAAAACTAATCCCTTTTGTCATTTCGAATTATCTCGTGTGTACAACTATATAGAGGAGGATGATGGTGTTGGTGGAGGATGGTGGTGGGTGAGCCACACCAACTACAAAACTCTAGTTGGTGGCGTGGCTCTTCGTCTTCTTCTTGTTCCTCTTGTTCCAACGAAATGGCTTCAGCAATTGGAATTTTCGGAACGGCAAGGAACGGTACAGGCAGGGCGAGAGAGAGAGAGAGAACAAAAATTTGTGGCATGGGAACATTGGAGGAGATATGATCATCGTCATATACGACGGCGGTGCGTCGTATAGTGTCATTTTACTAAGTAAAAGTCACACACCCGAAGCATCAGCATCTCCCTCGCATGGTACAAGTCATGATGATGATGATCATCATCATCATGATGGCTATGAGCTCATTCTCACCATTTATTTCGGTCCGTGTTACACACTCCCAAACTGACTACACAGCAGGATCATTATTACAGTCAGTACAGAGCAATGGAGGATGGCTCAAAAAAAAGAAGAAATTCCTCCCGTCGTCGGTGGAAGGGATAACTCCACCACCGCACCACATCGTCGTCGCACAGTCTCCTTTTTCCAAATCAGAACAAAGTACCCGTTTCAAAGCCTGTTTCTACCCGAGGTCCCAACACTCAGTTTCCTTAGCGAGATAAAAAAACGAGTGAGATGAAATGGAGGGAAGAAAGGAGAGAAAACGCTTGCAATTATAGTTTGGCTGGAGTAGAGAGAGAGAGAGAGAGAGAGGAAAAAAGGCAGACTTGGGATATTCGCTGTGGTGATGATGATGATGAGTATCAAGAACTTGCATGTAGGCACCTTCACCAGTCACCCGAGTTTGAGTGAGTTAAAGCCCTATCATCTCTTGTCAGCGGAAACACAGGTCGTGTTAGTCGCACACCTCCCTTGCGCCTCAATTATTACCATTGTCGAGGAGTTGTGCCCACTCCGAACCAAAGTCCGTGGTTACCTATCCCCCACAATCCCATTCCCCTAATACGTACACCATATTATTATATGTGGTGGTGTGAAATATGCACCAGCCAGGGTGGCAGTCGAGTCGTGTGGTGGGTGACCCACCCCACCCGACCCCCTCCTCCTTGGTTCCATCATATACTTTCCTCTCAATTACATTTTTGAGTCTAGCAACTCCAAAAAAGTAGTGTGCTACCTTACTGTAGCCCTTCATAAAATACAGAGGAACAAATGTAAAATTCCCATATTATATGGACTATGAAAACTCTAAATTTTGCAGAAAATAGGAAAGCTGAAAAGCTAATGTTCTGTTGCTGCTGCGTCACTCTCCCCAGCAAAACGCTCGCCATTTTATTCCGTTTTTTTGGACAGCAGAAAGCGGGTCAACTTTTCTTTTCCCCATCTCCTCCTCCAGTACGACGATCAAGATCAATGTTCTCTCATCAAATTGTAGTTTTACACGGTTTTTTTAGCCACATACGCGGCGCGTCGGCCACCGCCAGCCTCCCAAAGTCAAAATGTGCAAAAGGGAAAGAGCTCGGTTATAAATTTGTGTGGAGGAGGGGGCTACAAAAACAGGCAAACTATGCTCGCGACGCGGACGCCACACTGAAAACCCCCGAAACTCGACCCCTTTAACATTCGCAAAAAGCTCTTCTGCAAGAAGGTTTTGTTCGCTAATGGAAAAAATGGACCGTTTTTTATATTAGCCAAGTGAAACAGAGGGAAAAAACAGATTTTTTTTCTTCTTCTTCTAGTAGAGTGCAACCATCAGAGGAGTAGTGCCTGTTGGAAGCCATAATGTATATTTTATGACCGTTGGGCTTTTTTCCCACAGCCTTTTTCTTTCGGGTTGATTGAAAACGAGTGGTGGTGGTGGTGGTGGTGGTGTGGTGTGGTGGCGTGTGCTCCTCTCGCTCTGTATATTTCACCAGCCGAAACGCCATTATGCCCTCTCCTCTCCTTCCTCAACACCGATACAGTTGTTATATAATATAGCAGGATTTTGGAGGAGTGAAAAAAAGTGTAAAAGTCAACGACAACTATATATACATACTACTCCAACTTCCTCCACTACCCCCCTCCCTCCCTCTCTCTCTCTCGCACTGCTAAGACAGCCATGGTCTACTAGTTGGAACTCTGGAGCTTGTGTAAACGTTGATGGAATAATGGAGACGACGACTACGAAAAAAAAACACAAACTGTAGGAACAAAATGAAATGCATACAACTGGAGGGAGCTTTGGAAAAAAAATTGCTTTGTTTGCCTTCCTCCACTCCCTCTCTCTNAAAAAAACACACAAACTGTAGGAACAAAATGAAATGCATACAACTGGAGGGAGCTTTGGAAAAAAAATTGCTTTGTTTGCCTTCCTCCACTCCCTCTCTCTCTCTCTCTCTCTCTCTCTCTCTCTCTTTCTTTTCCCACTGCCTCGTCTCACTCTCAGTCAGTTGCCCTGAGAATTTAGCCTTTTAAAGAAGTTGGCTAAATGGATTTTAACCAAGAGTGTGGGTGCCGGCTACTACTTTTCCACAGCGACAAAAAAAACTTTTAAAAAAATACTGCACCACCTCGACAACCACCACACCGCCCGGCTGCCACAGAGTTAATTGCGAGAGATGAGCAGCAGGTAGCACAGGGCCCCCATTCCCATTCTTGTTATAACAGCCCAACAAAAAGAAATTTAGTTTTTTAATATGGACTTTTCGGCCATTTCTCTCTCCCTCCCTCTCGTTGTTTGCCAAAGGAGAGTATTATTATGGAAAATCCTGACTTGGCTGCTTTCTTTTTACATCCACCTCCCAATCCACCACACAATCACCCAATTTAATAAAGTGCGAGGAGTGTGCTGACGGACGACGACGACGACAACAACAACGGTACTCTTTCACTGCTTGGCCCACTTTCTCCTCACAAACTTTCCCCCTTCTCACTCATTCAGTCAGTCCTAGTCAGCCAGTGTGGGACTGTCTACGGTTGGCTAATTTTGGATTCCCGAAAAAAAGACAAGCGACGAAATGGTAAAAGGACACAATTAGCTATTAATGAATGCATGCACTCTCTTTCTCTCTTTTGGGTTGTTTTTGGTGTGCATCCAGGGTGCTTCCTCTTGCACACACCACCACCGCACCGATTATTCCTATCTCAACACAAAACGGCGAAACCTTTTTTGAAGAAGAAGAGAAGTAGAAAAAAAAGGGAGGGGGGGAAACGCTTTGACCGCATTTTTTTACTATTATTATTTTAGCCCGGCCATTCCTATTCTACCAAAACGACATTTCCTAAATAAATGGTGGAAGGTGGAAGAAAAATTCTCCTTGTTTTCTCTTCTTGTTTACCACGACCGAACCGAGTGCCCTTCACTCTCTGCCGATATTCAATTTTTTAGCAATTTCCTCGGGAGAGGAGTAGAAAAACATGCCGGCCTCGCACTCGTAGTAGCAGAGCCAGAGCTCATTTCAACACATGTGTGGAATTTAGCGGCTTATAATGAGGAGCCCCGTTCCGTTGTTATCGCTTCGTTAGCATTCAGCGACTTTGAATGGGGAAAGAAGGCATGTCATATATATCTAATATGCCCGACCGACCGACCGACTCTTGTCACGCAATGCAATGGAAGCTGAAAAGAACACTAAAAAAATAGCAGCAATAGCGACACACTTTTTTTTTCTTTTTGTTTGTGTTTCCCCTCTTTCCAGCCTATAAAACCCTCACACTAATATTATGATTATGATTATTATATTTCCGCTGTTTCCTCCTCCTGGAGGAGTATAAAATATCAGGTTGTTAGAGAGAGTGTCTTAAACACTGATTCTTATCTCGTGGAAGAAAAAAAACGTGTGGGTGTGGGTGGTGCGGTGGTGGGTGCGAGTGTGAACAAGAGTATTAAAAGTATTTTCCAAACAGAAAGAAAAAAATATTGTACTTGATTGTTGCTTCCCCTCCCTCTTTCCCTTTCCACGAGTGAGTGTTTTTAATATTCAATTTGATATTAGGATGAATACTGCAGGAATGATGGACCGTGCGTGTGAATTTGGAAAAACGGGTCGGAGGGAGGGAGGGAGGGGGCTGGAGTTTGGTGGTTCACAGTTGGAATGGGTTCTTTCTTTTTTTCTTCTCGCCTTGCATTCAACTCATCTCCTCTCTGTTGGCGGTTCCACCATACCACCGCGGTTTATGACAACTTGGTGAGAAGATTGGAGGAGTTGTTGGAGTTATAAGTATATAAGTATATATATATCCCTCCATTTCTCTTTTTGTACAACTTGTTGTACACATTGCATTGTCAGAAGGAAAAAAAGCAAAAAAAAAAAGAAAGAAAAGGAAATCTCTAGTACAGACATTCAATATACATATTATATATACTCACCTTGATGCTCTAGTAGAGATTTCAGAAATCGAGAAATTTCTTTTCCAAATTCCTGTTGACATTTGCTCCAGGATGTAGGCTGGAGAGGATTTTGAAAAACAACTTAATTGGAATTCCGTGCTGCGGAGACAAGTACAAAAAAAAAGGAAATGAGAGTCGCCTTCGACTCCAACAACTCTCGCGAGAGAGGAGTGTGTAGTAATCGGCTATTGTTTGTGTTTCTGAGTGAGATATGATATATAACTTGAATGAATCCCTTGTCTGTGGTTCACCAAAGCAGTAGTAGTCTGAACAGAACAGAGCGCCTTCAGTATTATTATCGTGCGAGGAAAAATGTCATAATATGTTTGACTGATTGTGAGTCTATATTTTTTCTCTTTCTCTCTGTGGTTTTTGGTGAACTCTTTGAAGATCTTTTTTTTTATTTAATTTTCAAGATTGCTGCCTTCCGAAAGCCTCAGCCTTTTTTTCTCCCCTTCTTCTTCCTTTCTTTTTGATTCAATTTCCGCTCCTTGGCAAACACCTCGAACCTCGACAACTCGGTTAAAGGAGCTGCACCAAATTTCCAGGGCTGACTTGGGGAAATTAGCATATACGATAGCGAAAATCACGGTAAAAAGTCGGAAATGAATAGAAACTATATGTATGTCTCGGCTCGGATTCAGCTATTTTTTCTTTCTAGCTTTCTTTTTTTCTTAAACGGCGGCCACTGCTCCCATAAGTGATTTATACCTGTAATGTGATTCTTTTTTTATCAAGTTCGTGAGTTCGGCTCAAGTAACTTGTAAACAGCAGCTCTGGCACATTTCGTGTTGTGTGGGCCACCTTTTCAGAATCTCTCCCACTCATCCACCACCACTTCTTAGTTATTGTTAGATGTCGGGAGTCTGCTGGGAGTGAGATGACCAAAAATACACAGACAGACAGACTGAGCGTTCTTTTTTTTTTGGAGGGGCTTGATTCCCTTGATGAAAAGGAAGGAGCCGGGATGATGATGATGACGATGACAAGCTCCTCGTTGTTGTCGTCCTCCAGAAGCACATGCACTATTCCAGGAAAAGTGAGAGAGGAAAGTGATACGGTGATGATGATGTTGTGATGTGTGGCTGGCTATATATGTATAACCTCCTCCTCCTTCTCTCTTTTCCTCCTTTGTGGCAGCAGATATTTTGTGGAGGAGGGAGTGGAGGGGGGGAAATGTGTGTGATGATGATGATGATGATGATGATTCACTGGTTTGGAGCAGACGAGTCTATACTAGTCAGTTACCAAACATGAGGAGAGTGAGTTGGACCACAATTGAGAGGAACAACTACTATGATGATGATATGGAAACTCAACTCCACTCCACAGACAACTCACACATACACGCACTAGCCAACGTTAAAATCAATGAGCGAGATTATTGTGGTGCAGAGAGGGGAGAAAGTAGTAGCATGGGCAAGTTGTTGTTGATGATGATGATGAGAAGGAACGGAAAAAAACTTGTTGTTTTGTCCCCTTGGAAAATATAAAGAGGAGACAGAAGGAAAAAAAGTTTTTTTTCTTCTTCTTTTTTTGTCTGTTATATAGTCAGAGAGTCACGAGGAGTCACAATGGATGAGAATTTTTTGAGCGCACACTAGGCTTCTTCTTTCTCCTTCCTCCTCTCTAATGTCAATGTACTCTTCACAAGACCCACCAACTCATTGAGATAATGATGATGATGATGATGATGATGATGATGACAGCGAAAAAAAGCTCACAAGAATGTTGGCAATAGGCTCACACTTGCCTTTATATATACAAGTATATATTTCTGTGCGAAAAAAAAATCGATTTTGGTTTGCACTTGAAGAAAGTTTTATATAACAAAAAGAAGAATATATTATAATGGATCCTTGGAACTCTCGTGTTTCAATTTCAACGCATATTATAACACCTGATTGCTGCGCCAAATTTTTTTTTTATTTTCGCTGCACACTTTTATTTTCCCCTTTTTTCCGGCCTCCTGTCAAAATCAACTTTTTCCCCCACACATATATATACACAAAGACAAAAAAACCACAAAAAGTTTGTTTTTTTTTCTTCTTCTCCCAAAGTTAGTTTGACTTTACTTCAACTGCAAAAAGTCTGCACGAGTTGTGATGTAGTAGAAAATTGTGGAAAAGTGAAAGTTTTTGGCTTATTTTTCTAAAGAAAATGAGAGAGTAAAGGGCGAAAAGTTTGCGTCAATTAAAGTGAGAGAGAAGAAGTGAAGGTGTAGGAAGAAGACGGATATTATTTTCTCTCAATCTTTCTCGTCGTCTCACACAGAATATATGAGATATGATATAATATCGGTTCTCTCTCTCTCGCTCTCTGGTTGCAACCACCACGTTTTCTTTACTTTACAATTTTTACAATTTTCCTCTGTAGATTCTCACAAAAGGCTGAAGAGTGAGAGGAGACTTTAGCTTGCACCACATTTTCTTTTCCCCACACCACATGTACACTCTGACTGCTGCGAGCGCTGCAAACTGTGCCCAAAATATTTTTCTACCTCTTGACGAAATGAGATTCTCCGAGGGAGTGGGAGAATTTGCTAGTTGGACGCTGAGTTTTTTCCCTCCTTGGTTCGATCCCACGGAAAATCAGGCGAGCAAGTGAGCGAATGTCTACTACTTGCCTTGCCGTGGCTCTCGTCGTCTAGTGCTTCTCAGCCGAGAAAGAAGGAGCGAAATAATATATAAAACTTGGATTCGTATTCGTAGTAGTGGTAGTCAGTTTAGTCTAGTATAGTTTTCGTATTCACGTAGTGTGCTTTAGCTTTACTCTCCCGTTTTTTGGAGACTAGCACTGGAACTCGAGCGCTGGCACTGTTCCTTGGATGATGGTGAAGCTAGAGATAGAGGACTGGTGTGGTTGGAGGTTGCTTTTTGTTGGAGTCGCTCAGAACACTGAGGAAAAAGAGGGGAGCTGCTCAGTGTTGTTGAAAAGAGTGAGGAGGAGGACGACGACGAGCCATTCTTGCTCCTGCTGCCTCTTCTGCCTGGCTTTCACGTTCACGTTCACTTTCACGACGACGATCATGTTGATGATGATGATGATGATGATGATGAAGCTACTGCTACAACGATCGAACAACTTCGACTTGGACAGCTTTACTCTCTCTCTCTCTTTTTCCCTCTTTTTCCATATTTTTTTTTTCCTGGAGAGAATTCTAGTCGGTCGGTTGTGTTGGTGGTGGTGGTGGGTATGGGCTTGCTGCTGGTTCTGGGTTTCCCTTTTGGCGTATGGAGGAGAGAGCACCATGCAAAAGTGCCTTCACTTGCTTCAGCAGAAGAAGCAGCATCAGGATGGTGATGATGATGATGGCGATCCGGGGAAAAAAGGGTTGTGCACTAATAGAGAGTGTATTATAAGGAGGCCATTATCCCTCTTGTACGTTACGTACGTACGTGGGGCAGCTTGGAGAAGAAGAAGAAAGAATTTCTTTTCCTCCGTTTAGGCTTTCACTGGTTTCTGTAAGAAAGAGAATGATGTGTACGTTTAAGGTTTCGTCGTTTCAGCTCTGAATGAAACCCACCAGCCGGACAAAATGCGATGATTCCATTCTCTCTCTTTCTCTCTCTCTCTCTCTCTCTCTGTTTTGAAATATTATTTTCATTAGGGGCCGACAGGGAAGTGGATTAGAATCCCTGTTTCCATTTCCCATCACCTGGTCGTCGTATTCCTATTCGTCGTGTGGTGGTGGATGGATGGATTTCGGTTTCGAGTGATCAAAACCCTCGAGGCGGTGTAGTGGTTTCGGCGGTGCGGTCTGACTAGACGGAAATGACGAGACAAGAACGTTCCCCCCGTTCCCTCAGCCTGTGCCTGTGCCGAGGCTTCTTTGTTTTTTGGCCTCCTGCATTATGCAACCTTCCACCACTCCACAACAAGATCATGACAGGAGGAATGGTCCCGGTGCTACTAAAATGGTGCGAGTAGTCGAGTCTCGGAATTACAAAATGAAAAAAACAAATTAGTTGGAAGTAGCAGAGCAACCAGCAGAGCTCGATATAATAATGAGTCTGAGCGTTGTTGGAAGAATTTTGGAGTTGGAAAGCGAGTGAGTTGGTGGTGGGAGCGGGGAGGAAGGGGGTGGGGGGATTGGGTAAAAGGCCTCTCTGTCGAGGAAAATATCTATAGACTCACACACGCACACGCACGATTTTCCCTGTCAGGCAGCAGCGACGGCGGCATATTGGCGTAGGTCCTTTTGCTTCCTTTTTTTTCTCTTCTCTTCTTTTTCTTTCAGCAGCATGATTTTGAAATCGATCAAGTCTAATAGCCTCCGCCGCTCCAAGTCGTCGTACAACAGAATAGTGCCTTATTCCCGCATTTACACACACACAGCACGCAAAAATTTTGCATTGTGTGTATGGAACCCTCCTCTCTTTTTTTTGTCGGAATTGTCGTCAAGTCCAAGTTTTTTTTTTGGAGGCTGAGGCAAATGCTGCTGCTGCTGCTTTATACGGGAAAAGGGAAAGCAAAAAAGTTTTTTTCCTCTCTTTCTCTTTCTTTCCTTACTCCGCTTGGTTGGAATAGGACGACGACGACAACGGCTTGGTTTTGGTTCGAGTGGAGTGGAGAGTAAGGAAGAAATGCATTTTGTGTATGGTTTTACTTGGGCTCGTTGCGTGTGCCAGAAGGAAGGGAGAGAGGGAGGATGACTGGTATTCCAGTATCTCTCTCTCTCGTCGTGGATGTTAAGTTAGAATGGATGTAGTAGGATTCTGCTGGTAGGCAACCCATGTGAAAGAGAGAGAGAGAGAGAGAGACTCTAAAACTTTTTTTTTCTCTACATTCCAGCTATCGATCTTTCTCCAGCATTTTATACCAACGAGCAACCGACGAACCTAAAAAAAACTAGGGGTATATATACGCAAAGAAGACGACGCGAATGAAAAAAAAAGAAAGTAGTGAGATGTTGCTTCTCTTCTCTCCCATTTTTCCTCTTCGACTTGTCCTCCACATATTTTTTTTTCTTCGTCTTCTTCTTCTTCTTCTTTTCTTTGAAATGCAAACCGGGATTTCGGAGAGAGAAAGAGAATACCATACTTATTTCGCTGCATTATATTGCTCCCAGTTCCAGTTCCTCTCTCTCTCTCTCTGATGATGTAATCCTGAGGGTTCCTCCGAATTCGGAGGCGAAAAAAATAAATGGACGTTGCCCTTCCTCACTTCAAAAACCCAAGCTTCATCCAGCGAGAAGAGATGTCTGGCAAGTTCAAAGCTGACACACACAACCAACCAAGAAGAAGAAGAAGAAAGCGAGAGAGAGAGGGATTTCAAAGGGAGAATGGCGTTTGGCTCCATTGAAGGGAAAAAGGGAAAACCTGAATTGGAGGCCATGCTTCTGCAGCTCCTTCCCTCCCTCCCTCCCTCCCGCCAAGGAATATATATCCTTCTGATTAAAAAGCTTTAATTGGACAATATCAACAAAGCGGGGCAACTTTCTCTCTGAGGGCTCTCCATAAATCTATTTTCTATTAGGATTTTATCCACAAAAAAATGAATCAACCACTCGCTTGTTACACAACCATCAGCTCAACTCAACTCAGAGGACTGAAAATAAGAAGAAGAAGAAGAAAAAAAACTAAATTGGAAACTTTTTTTCCCTCCAAACTACTACTCCACTCCCCGACCCTACTACTTGTTTTTTCCGCATAGTTTGGGAGTCAAGTTGACAACAGTAGCTGAGAGGTTTTGTTCATGGATCAGGTTTGGATCCGGAGAAAAAGGGGTTAATATTATATAAGAGGTTGGTTGTGTTTGTGTTAATAAAAAGTAAAAGTAACCTGATCCGGGTTCACTCACTCTCTCTCTCTCTCTCTCTCTCTCTTCCAGTTTTTTAATTGCATCATGCTCATGATGATGGTGAATATACAATCGATGACTTTTAGGATAAAAAAATATTGACAAAAAAAGTTTAGTTTGGCCTAGGGCATGCACCCAGAGAGAGAGAGAGAGAGAGAGGGGGGTAGAGGAAGGAAGGAAGGACTATTTTAGTATTACTTTTTTGGTTGCAGAGAGAGACAAAGTGTTTGACGGCTGGCTGGGTTCTTTTTTTTACTGTTCCAAACTGTGGGAATTTTTGTTACTTTTTATGGAATACTAAAAAAAACCTAGTATATACTACACCACCACCTTAGCCCGTCATGGTGCAGAAATAAGAAGCCGTGATATATATAAATACCTATATACCTATATATACTTATATGAAAAGCTGGAAAAGCTCTCCCGTGAACTCTCTGTTATTGTGACTGCAACTCTGTAAAGCAAATGGACTGGCCGAGTCCTTGACTTGACGCATGAGCCCTTCTCCATAGGAATATATAGAGACACACACACACACACACACACACACACAAATGCACTACTACAACTACTACTACTGGCACTGGCAAGAGAGAAGAGAGAAGAAAAAAAAACACACACAACTTTTTTTTTCTTTGGATTTGCGAGACTACTACTACTACTACTACTACTACCACGTCGGGTTGGTTATATACGGCATGGCTAGTTGGAAGCTGGAGAATCCAGAGAGCTCCCTGGAACGAACCACCAAATACCAAAAGAAGATTCGGAAAGAGAGAGAGAGAGAGAGAGAGTTTCCACAGGGAATCTTCCTTCCATGGAAGACGAGAGGTTTGAGAGCTAATGCGAGCCCGAGTTGGTGTTTTTGAGACAGAAATGTGCAGTGTAATATACTTACATGAGTACGACGTACACACGAGGACAGACGTTTCCTCTTCTTTTTCCATTCTCATTTCCCGTTCCGATTCCATCAAAAAAAGGGAAGAAGGAGAAGAGAAACCTTGGAGACACTCTCTCACTTCCAGTTACACACTCTCGGTGGTACACACACAAAAATGGGTACATACATATACACACACACACACACACACACTTTTTTATACCTTGGTTTGTCCAGTTGTTTTGGGGAAAGAAAAGAAGGTTTTTATTTCTGGAAGCAAAAATGGTCGAGGAAAAAGGGAACAATGATATGTCTCTTTGTAGACTAGAGAGAGAAAAGAGAGAGAGAGAGAGAAGGGAAAAAACGAAGAGAGAAAGTTTTCTCGCTCCATTGAGCAACTTTTTTTTTTGAGAAGCGCTGGTCGTTTCTCAAAATTAGGAAAAATCGTTTTAAATCAAAAGTTGGATGAGAGCTAGGAGCGTGGTGGTGGTTCATTTTGAAGAAATGAAAACTTTGAAT